>VDFB02333304.1:0-25146 GCA_007258455.2 Sequoia sempervirens | reverse complement strand
CTATCATTTGACCCTCGTAGGCTAACAATTATGGATAGAGGGTCTTCTGTGGCAGTTACCGGTGATTTAGAGACATTACTCTTCAGCTAGATTTAGGTTTTGGCCTTTGCACAAGTTATTTGACTCAGATTGGCACACTTACTATTTATAGTAAGTTACTATTTTGGCAGAGTCAAGGTTTCCAATAATAGCAGGGCACCTAAACAGAGCATATTTGCAGTATCGACCGTTGATTGGACCTTTGCAGTTGTTTCTAGACTCAGTGGTGTGTACTTACTATTTATAGTAAGTCAGCTATCAGGAGTTACTATCTTTGGCAGGGTGTCTGATCACTCAGAGTTTGGCAAAATTGACCTTGGTTTCAGTTGGCATGGCTAACGGATGCATATTTATGGAGATATTAATATTTAATGTGTCATTAATGATTTTAATTAAAAAGGTTTATAATATAAAGTTATAAAATGACTTTATATTAAAAGGGATTATAATATAAAGTTATAAATTAATTTTATATTCGAAAGGGGCCAATGACACATTAAAAGTGTATTTAATGTTATTAAACGATTATGTGCACATAAATCAAGGTAATGAGATGGTATTAAATGCAAGATGAAGATTATAATATTTAAATGTTTTTTAAAAGCCAAAATGGGTCGATTTTCTCAAGGAAGCTATATAAGCTTTCAAAGGGCAAAAAGAATTCATTATGATATGATTATTCAACTTTGTCTTTATTGAGAACTTTGGAGTTTGTGAGAAACAAGGGTTTCTACAGATTACCAACCATTGGAGAACGAAAAACTCTTCAATGTGCAGCAATCTGAGGTTGTGAGAGATCAGCTGAAGAGTGCTATCAGAGTGGCTTAATTCAGGGGCCATACTTGTGCTTAAATTTGAAGAACTTATCGAGGGTTTGAGTGTTGAAAGTTTAATCTATTGCAGACCTAAGGTATTCATCATTGGCAGCCATTATCAATCAGATTTCAAGCTTTTGATTGCTGCTACAGTAAACGCTACAGTATGCATGAATAGTAAAAGCTACAGTGCCGCTACAGTATAATCCAGATTTGCAAGGGTTCTATGTAGAATATATTTATTGCTGATTGCTACAAGGGCGTGAATAGTACCCGCGCTACAGTGCTGCTACAGTACTATTCACCTCTTTAAGGTTGATGTGTAATTTTCAAACTTGGGTGCAGCCTTTACCTCACTTGGGGCCCTGTCTTTACATCACGTGAGAAGTTCTGGGCATTTATGGTGCTGTTGGGAGGTCACTGAAGGGTTCAGTGTCATGCTGTGAGCATCATCAGACTTATAAAGATTGTTGTCTTCATCTATAGGGCAGGCGTGAGATATAGGTTAGGTTTTTTCATATTTTAATTAATTGCATATGCATAAGTCCAGGTTTGCAAGTCTTTTAAAGTGTCTCAGTTACTGCTGTGTGAGTTCTGGGGGTGTTATCTTACCATGGCTGTGTGTAAATGATGTTCTAGACTGAATCTTTTAATTGCTGTTCAAATTCTGGGTTAATCTAGATTGTGACAGTCATGCCTACGCTCAGAAAATTCACAAAATAACTGTTGTTCCAGTCATTGCTGTTAAGGGTTCAGATTTGCATATTTCCGGTATGAGCTCATAATTTCATGAACTGTAAAGGGACAAATCTGTATTAAAGTCACTTGTTCCTTGTAAAGGATATTATGGATTTGTTTTCTAGCCTTCATAGTACTATCAGCATATCTTTCATTTGAGCATTGGCATATGTTATTTGCACTTTCTTTATTCCTTGGCAAAACATCATTGAAAACTCAAGCAAAACCCAAACACTGAAAACATTGAATATCAAACAAAGGGCAGAAAATTGTGGTTGATTAGAGTCCACTAGGTGTGGGTTCTCACACTCCCTAAGTTGCACTTAAGGGGGGGTGTTAGTGTAAATAGAGTCATTATCATACCTAGTTAGCTAATCACCTTTCTAAGATTGATCTATTCACACCTAGCTTAAGTTTACTTGGTTTTATTTTGCTTTTGTCTCACTTCATATGGTTGAGACGTATCCTCATCACTTGAGACACCTATTGACTCTTGCTCACACACTTGTCAAGTGAGCTCACAAGTGTCACATCTTTGGAGGGGTAGTCAGAGGTTTACTCCTATCTTCTCATCTCCTCATCCTTGCCTATATATGCAAGGCTTGATCATTGTATTTATACACTCTTCATATCATATTGATAGATATACTATTGTGTTCATTGTTTCACTTGTTGAAGGTTATCAAATTTGATCTCTTTGATCTTGGCATTCTCCAACAACCAATTCGTGCACATTTAGCTAGTTTCCAAGTCTTCTTGAGGCTAACTGGTTAGCTAGGGGAAACTCCAACATTCTTGGAGAGCACAGGTTCAATTCTTCTTGGTTTTCGTTGATGGCATTGAGCTCAATTGGTGTTATGGATCTCAATGACACTTTCAAAAGTGTTTTTAGACTCCTAGGGTGTTCTCCAAACTTTTTGGAGATCATATCTATTTTTAGTAAGTCACCAAGTTGACTCCAATCATCTTCCTATTGCTTCAGTTTCATTATGGTGGTCAAAATTTGATTCCAATGATGTGTTGTACTTTCCGCAACTTGGGTGAGTTATTAAGTTAATTAATATTTCACTAATATTGAGAAATGATTAGAAAATAACTTAGTGTAATAGCTCGTTGGAAAGGTGATTGAATATTTGAAAAGTTGGACGCCTAGGCATAAGGGGGTTTTTTGCACATAATGAATTATTTAATTTAAAGCAAAAAAATGTTTATTTTAGAAAAACACAATGAAAAAGCAAAAAACGTTTCTTTTTGGAAAAAGCAAAAAAACGTATTTTCGATAAGTAGCAAAAAGCAAAAGATCATTTTTTTGGAAAAGCAACAAAGAAGCAATAAATCACTTTTTAAAAAAAAGAAAAAAGCTATAAAAGGAGGTGTTGGGGGCTCATTTGGATATGTTGAAGATTTCTCATATTGTTATGCTCTCGGATTGAACTTGCGAGTTCTTCCATAATCTTTCAGGATGAAAACCCTCATTGGATTTCTACTTTTGGATTTGAGAGATAATTCCTAGCTAGATTGGATTGATTTTATTTCAGAGATTGCCATTGTGCTTCAAATCGAGTTTCAATTTTGGATGTTGCTGAGATGAAGATCTATTCAATGTTTTGAGGTGTGTTGGGCGGAGTTTGAAGGGATTTTTCTAGTATTTGCTTGTGGGTGTGTTTCTGTACTCCTTTTATGAGTTTCCAAAGCATCAACAACAATGTTTTAGTTCTGATTTGCCCAAAGTAAGCAGCAAAAAGGGTGTTTTCAGACCTGTACCAGCCTTCTAATTCATCCATTCAAGGTATTGCGTTGCTATTTCATAGCTGGATTATTGAGTACATGTTATTTGGTGCTATTGTGGGGTGTTTCAGCAGTTCTTTACATTAACACTTTATATCAGCAACTAATCCTCTTATTTTGGTGTTCACAATGCATATGTGCTCACCTTGTAATGCTTCAAAAATCTTCAATTTGTATGCATTAAATGGGAGTAGGTTTAAATTTATTATTGTTGATGTACTTACCCCAATGAACAAGTGGTAATATTGTAATAGTTCAACACTAGATAAGTGGAAGAAATTATTTTTCATCTTCAAGTATTGTATAAGCTTTCCCATTGAATAAGTGGATGTGCCCTTGTAATTCCCACTGAATAAGTGGATGGTTATTTCTTTTAGTACTGTTTGTGTACTCCATTGGATAAGCGGTATTGGTTGGCTTGCTGTCTAGTGCCTTACTTTTAGTTGCTGACTTGGTTTAATTGTTAAAAGGAGCATCATATACTCTCACTTTGCCCACACTGGGATCTGGGTGATCAGAAAGTAGGAAGGAAGTTGATTTGCATCTCTATTTAGTTGATAATATTTTCAAAAAAATAAAAATCTAGGGTGGTAATTACATGTCCCTACTCTTATTCCTTCATAGCTGTACCCTTTTCAAGTTACCGCAACCCATCTAATTCTACCACACTACCACTACTTTGCCCTTGTTGTAATCTTAATTATCTCATTGTTCATGGGTTTTCATCATTGGTCTCCATTAGGTTGCTCTTTTAGGTTTTCAACCTAATGGGATTAGATCAGCCACCCTGACAGGTTTTCAATTGGATGTAATGTGAATCATCAAACCAACTTTGTCCTACCAACATTGTCCCCCAACTCAAACCATGTATTGTCCTCAAGACATGTTGGCTCTGTTCACGACAAAAATCAATCAAAATTGGAGAAAAAATGGTTCCTTTAACCAAAACTAAATATTGAATAGGCTTCATCCATCAATATAGCATGTGGCCCAAAATTGCAAAATGGAAGTGCCTAAATCTACTCAAGGTAAATTTTTCTTGTAGATGACTCAAAGTTGGTTATAAGTATTAGTCCACTAGAGGATGGCTTGTTGGAGGCCTCAAACTTGTATCTTGATTTCTACCATCAGAATTTATGCCTCATCTAAGGAAGAAAGCTAAGTTACCGATTCGCCATACTTAGCCTCCGGATACGATACGGTACGATACGGGTACGGGATTCGGATTTGGTACGGTACGGATTCGTCCAGGATTCGGTTTTTTGCCTGTGGATACGTATCAGATTCTTCATGGCACTGCGGATTCTTCCAGGATTCGGCGTGACGAATCCGAGCCGAATCCACGACGTTTTTCGCGTCAAAAAGCCCAGTCCGAAAAAAAAGTCTTTTTTTAATCATTTTTTATTATTTGTTTGACCTTATGTTGACTTCTAAACATTAAAATATTCATTGCAACCCTAATTTCGACCTCCAAACACACTAAATAGGTAAAAACAATTTCATTTTAACAATTTGTGAAAGAAAAACGATTTTTTTTGCCTCCATTGCTGAACTTGCTCTCTTGCTTGCACAAGCTCGAACAGAGTTGAAGGCTGATCGTTGGTTGTTCAAGGTTGATTGCTGTGCTATTCCTAAACACTTGCAAGTGTTTGCCAAGATTCAAGAAGACTGTAGAGCAAGATTTGTTCAAAAAAGGTAAGTTTCTTTGAAATTTTTTGATTTTTTTTTTACATTGTTTTTAAGTTTCTGTTTAACAAATGAACTATTTTGTTTTGTTTTTATTGTATTACTATTACTTTTGTTGATTGTTCTCATTCTTTTAAGCTTTTTAGTTTCAAATTTCAATACCAAAATTATTTCAATCTATTGTGCCCTGTCCCTTAGGTATTACAATGGCATCTGCTTCTAATTCAGGCCAATCTCGTTTCAAAATAAGTGCAACCTCTCCCCTTTGGAAATATGTAGAAATGGTTCAACAATGTCCAGGTGGTGGAGTATTTGTTTGGATTTGTGGTCATTGCAAAGTTCAATACACGAGCTCATACAGTTGAGTGAAAGCCCACTTGTGTAGTATCCCTGATATTGGCATCAAACCTTGTTCGGGACCTCCAGAAGGTGATGGCAAAGGCCTTGCAGATGACATAGTGTTGAAATATATTGCTGAGCAAGAAAAAGCAGATCAAAAAGCTACTAGTGTTAAAAAAAACCATCCTTTGAAGAAAGGATCTCAATCCATGAAACCCCCTACACCACCTACTTATATTCCACCTACAGAAAGCCATCCATTTATGAACATCCCTCAAGAGCAAACCGTGCCCTCATCAAATAAAAGATCTAAGGGACCATTGGAAGTTTCATTTCAGAATGAGGCAAGAGAGATTGCTGATCAAGACATAGCAAGATGTGTCTATGCCAATGTATTGGCATTCAACGTTGTTCATTCACCATATTGGCAAAAAATGGTGAAATCTATTAATGAGGCTCCAAAGGGGTATAAGGGCCCAAGTTTTGAGAAGGTGCGTTGCACCTTATTGGAGAAAGAGGTGAAACATGTAGCAGACTCTTTGAAGCCCATAAGGGATTCATGGATTGAAACAGGGGTGACCATCGTTTCTGATGGATGGAAAGATGCAAAAAATCACCTATTGATCAATGTTATTGCCGTGTCCCCTAAAGGGGCAATGTTTTTGAGAGCAGTGGATTGTGAGGGACAGGTGAAAGATGGTCCATTTATTGCTAACATTCTTTGCCAAGCCATTGAAGATGTGGGCCATCAAAATATTGTGCAAGTTATAACCGACAATGCCAGAAATTGTAGGGCTGCTGGGTTATTGATTGAGGAGAAGTATCCACACATTTTTTGGACACCTTGTGCTGTCCACTCCCTCAATCTAATGCTACAAAAAATTGGATCCAAAATTGAGTGGATCAAACAGGTCTATGCTGAGGGCGAAGACATCCAAATGTTTGTCACCAACCACCATATGACACAAGGAATATTTAGACAATTCTCAAAATTGGAATTGTTGAAGGTAAGTTAATTGAAATTCTCAATATTCTTAAATTTTTAGTTTTCTTTTAATTTTAAATTTTGATTTTGTAAATTTAAATTACATTTTAATTTTAATTTTGATTTCCAAACAAGTTGCAGAGACCCGTTTTGCCTCCAACACAATTGTGTTGAGACGACTTATAAAGGTTCGTGAGGCACTTTGTGCCATGGTAATCAGCCCTAATTGGGCCATATGGAAGCAATCTAGCAGTGAAAGGGCAAATAGGATCGGGCAAAGGATACTAGATGATTGTTGGTGGGATCGTGTTGAGTACCTGGTCAGTTTCACTGAGCCTATACTGAGCATGATCCGTTACACAGACATGGATAGACCTTGTTTGGGAGAAGTATATGATGGTATTGACTCAATGATTGAGAAGATGAAAACCATCATCAATGCAAAAGAGGAAGATCCTGATGAAAAGTTCTTCAAAGAGCTACAGGAAATCATGGTTGATAGATGGAACAAAATGACCACTCCATTGCATCTTCTTGCTTTTGCATTGAGTCCCAAATATTATAGTCCTGATCTTCTTTCTGTTACATCAAGAGTTGCTCCATATAGGGATGTTGAAGTGGCTCACGGTTACAAGGCAGCAATTCGGAGACTCTTCACTGATCGTGACCAACGTGATCGAGTGAGGGCTGAGTTCATGGCTTTTGCATGCTCCGGTAGTGTTGCTCAGAATCTTGATGCTCTTCGAGACAAGTACAGGGTAGATGGTCATAGTTGGTGGTATTTCCATGGGCAAGAATACATGCACATCCAACCAATTGCAATAAAAATCTTATCCCAAGTAAGTTTTATAGTTTGTAATTTTAATTTTAATTTATAATTTATATTAATTAATAATTTTGTTTAGTTAAATTTTGTAACTCTTAACTATTTAATTTGGTCTTGACTCTTAATAGGTTGCTAGTTCATCTTCATCAGAGAGGAATTGGAGCACATACTCCTTCATCCACTCAATAAAACGCAATAGGCTGCATTCAAAAAGGGCAGAGGACTTGGTGTATGTGCATTCAAACTTGCGCCTCCTTACAGGCAAGCAAAGTTCCTACAAAGAAGGAGACACGAGGAGGTGGGATATTGAGCCAGAGCAGCTTCACTTGGATGCTTCCACAAGTCACTTAGCTGCACTTGATATTGATGATGAGTATGAGCCTGGAGCAGCTACTGATCGTGAGAGTGGTAGTGTCAATGCTACTGCTACTGCTAGTGGCAGTGCTTGTGTGAGTGCCACGAATGCTATTTGTGGTTCTACGCAAAATGTAGCATCTAATAATGCTAGTTTGTTTGATAATGATGACCCATATGATTCAGATTGATCAAAGATCAATAATGGCTGATTGTAAACGTTTGACATTTTATGTTCGAACTTTAATTTATAATTTTATATCATGACAATCGAGTAATCACTAATATTTTAATATTTGACTTAGTGACTATGAAAGTGGTGATGTATTTTTGCTATGTTATTAGACTATTAATATGGTGGTGTATTCTGAACTTAATTACTACTGCAAATATGTATATATTTTTGATTTTTATATGTTTTTTGTATTGCCGTACCCAAGCCGTACCCAAATCCAATTTTTTGTTTTTTGCCGAATCCCGTACCGGATTCACGTACCCGTACCCGAATCCAAAAACGAATCGGTAACTTAGGAAGAAAGTATTAGAAAGAACTTTACCATTTTTTGTGCATCCACTATGTAATGTCCCCTTCTTGCACTTGATTAGTTGGGGAGTTCCATTAGCCTATTCTAGTGTTCTTGTAGGCTAAGTGGAGTTGGTTAGGGGACTCAAAGCCTATGTTGCGCTTTGTGGTGGTTTTCAGTGTTTTCTAGTAGAGGTTACTATTTATAGCAATGGTTGTTTTTCAATACTTACTATTTATAGTAAGTCATAGTGCATCTCAGACTGTGCCAGTTTAGTGTTTGAGCCCACTTACTATTTTTAGTAAGTGTATTTTTGGTAGCTGGTCCCGACCTCTTTTTTTCGAGCAGTGTATTATTTCCTGTTTGGGTGTTAGTGAGTATTAAGGGTGAAATCAAATTAACATTTGTATTTTTTCGTCACTTAAGTTATGTTATAAAGTCACTTTATAACTTAAGTGAGGGTCATGTGTTACATTGAAAGGCCCCTTGTTCCACGCCTAGGAAAAAGGTGAAATTAAGTTGTTTTTAAAAAGCCAAATAGTAGCCTCCAAAAGTGGACAGAAATCTTGGGGGAGGTATAAGGAATTTAAATTAAAATTAAAAAGGCTCATGAAGGGGGCATAGGTTTTTTGAGGGAAAGTGAATTCAAACTTGGTTGCCCTAATTTCCTTCCCTCTTCTATAAAAGCATCTCTTTGACTCACATTTGGTTATCTATCTTTTGGCGACATAACAGGATGATGCTGGAATGCTTCCAGAGTTCTATTTTTGCGAGTTGAGGACAAAAACCCTCATTGTTTGTAGCTGGTTTCGGTGGTGAAAGATCCACCCTAGCCGAGAAAGGGTGATTCTACTTTAGGGATCACATTGGGTATTCATAGAGTTCTGATTTCAATCATTTTGGAGGTTGAACAATGAATATCTTCTTAATATTTTGATGTGGGATTGATGGTTCATGTGTGCTTGGGGTTATGCTTCATTTTGGTGGTGTTGGGAGGTGTTAAAATGCTTGTTTCAAAGGTCTGATACACATTTCCAGAATTCTGGAAATTCATAGTTTACAGTGGTGTTTTGCTCGTAGCTCAGTTGGTGTTCGAAATTTCGTTTTGGGTATTTTTCCTAAGGACCCCTCACAGCTAGGCACCCTATTTCAAGTGCTCTGTAAGGATCCGATCCTTAATTTCACGCAGTAAACAAAATGTCTGATATAGGAATTCACACACTCAAATCTGAGAAATTAGTGCGATCAGCAATATAGGAAGCAATTTCAACAGAATCCAATAACTTGTGATTTAATAACAAAGAAGATCACTCAGGTTAAAATATGATAGTTTGTTAAAGAAAATCATTACACATTTATGCCTTAGAATTCAATGTAATCAACCTCTGTGGATTGGCTCGACAACAACAGTCTACTTCCCAAACACCGCCCCCTCCTCCCCCTGCCGGCCTCCCCTTAGAAAGTATCACGCTTCAAGCGGATGGGGTAGATTTGCTGTATGTACAGATAATTTAATTGCTGGTTGGTGTTTGCGGACAGTGTATAGCCATCGAGTGAACTCCTCTAGACCCATGTTCAGCCTTAACTAGTCTTTCACCACCCTTCTAATTGACTTGCCTTGCCAAGCACCCTTGAATGTGACTGGCCAATGTGAATCACATATGCTTGTATGAGTATGATTTGGTATTCGCTGATGTACAAGTAGCAATCAGTCAATGGCCGGTCATCTGGTTGGATGTTGGGAGTAACTTTTAGGAGTGAACATGCCAACAAATAGTAGGATATTTGACCTAGATCTGATTCCTGTAATCATGTAATGTTGCTAGTCTTTCGCCACCCTTCTAATTGACTCGCCTTGCCAAGCACCCTTGAATGTGACTGGCCAATGTGAATCACATATGCTTGTATGAGTATGGTCTAGTATTCGCTGATGTACAAGTAGCAATCAGTCAATGGCCGGTCATCTGGTTGGATGTCGGGAGTAACTTTTAGGAGTGAACATGCCAACAAATAGTAGGATATTTGACCTAGATCTGATTCCTGTAATCATGTATTGTTGCTAGTCTTTCGCCACCCTTCTAATTGACTCGCCTTGCCAAGCACCCTTGAATGTGACTGGCCAATGTGAATCACATATGCTTGTATGAGTATGGTCTAGTATTCGCTGATGTACAAGTAGCAATCAGTCAATGGCCGGTCATCTGGTTGGATGTCGGGAGTAACTTTTAGGAGTGAACATGCCAACAAATAGTAGGATATTTGACCTAGATCTGATTCCTGTAATCATGTATTGTTGCTAGTCTTTCGCCACCCTTCTAATTGACTCGCCTTGCCAAGCACCCTTGAATGTGACTGGCCAATGTGAATCACATATGCTTGTATGAGTATGGTCTAGTATTCGCTGATGTACAAGTAGCAATCAGTCAATGGCCGGTCATCTGGTTGGATGTCTGGAGTAACTTTTAGGAGTGAACATGCCAACAAATAGTAGGATATTTGACCTAGATCTGATTCCTGTAATCATGTATTGTTGCTAGTAATATGTCAATTTTCATTCAAGTCCTGGTGCTGTGCGTGGGTGTTGGTGAAAGCCTGGAAGGCTTTGCCAACTATCAAATGAATCACTTCTCTGCCTTAGCCTTCCTTCCACACTTCACAATCGTTCCAATCCAATTTGCGAGTTAGGAAGAAATGATGAAAACTATGGAAAGAGCAACGGTGCTGGGTGAGGGCTACGTCCCACCTGGCACAACTAATAGAGGGCTACGTCCTTGCAAGTCTCAATTTGCGACTCCTTTTTCCCATACCCCCAAATGCAAAATGATCTCATATTAATATAGCACATTAGCTCCAATAAAGGAAGTCGGCCTCAGATTTGGATATCATTTGAGTGCCTACCTTAAGGTCGGCCAAAGATAATATATAAATTTAAATGTTATTTATTTAATAATTCAAATTTATATTTAATATTATTATTTTATTATTATTTAATATTATTTAATTTCAGAATAGTGTTGAAGAACACTCTTTGCCACCCATTTGAAAAATAGGACGCCATCAAGAAATGGGGACACGACATGCTCATTTGCAATTTTTGGTGAAGGTTTGATTTTTAGGAGCAAATCGCCCCTCCGAGGGAGCCATGTCAATTTGGGATCATTGCTTAGTTGGGTCTGCTGATATATAGACCTGTAATCTGCTCTTTTCGGAGTCCATGCAGCTGTTCTAGGGCATGAGCTTGCTGTGGTGATTTAGCAACTATTGTATCTATCATTTGGTGCAAGTTTGCAAGTGTTTACTGCTATTGTATGTCTGTTATCAGGTCTGAAATACATTTCTTTGAGTCTGAAATCATTGGTCTCCATTTGCCTTTATGATATGTTATAGTTCTATGTGAAAACTATGCTATTTCATAGTTATTTCCCTTCCATGCAATGTTTCATATGTATGCTATGCTATGATGAAA
The DNA here is from genome assembly GCA_007258455.2 of Sequoia sempervirens. NCBI lineage: Eukaryota > Viridiplantae > Streptophyta > Pinopsida > Cupressales > Cupressaceae > Sequoia > Sequoia sempervirens. Next base: position 13,586 of record VDFB02333304.1, on the reverse strand, counting down.
ACATGTGAACAAGAACAAACAAGAACACATCTGCAAACACATAACATTCAGCAAACAATTGAAAAAAAAAATCAGGGGTGTTTGTTACACACTAGAAGTCCTGTCATATGTGCCAATCACAGACTAACCACTTTGCTTAGTTGCTTCATCTGGGTTATGATTATTGTTCTCTGATCCTGTAGAAGTTGGAATTGGGTATGTAAATTCTCAATTTGTACCCTCATTGCACATCGAAATCATTGATTGCATCATATGAATTAGCTGCTTATAAGATCTAGTTCTCCAAATTGTCAATCTGGTCCTTAAAAGATTTAGTGGAAGTGGGCCAACCAAGGCAATACTGGTATAGGGTATTGATGTTGTAGGTATCCTCCATGCCTTATAATTTTTTTATTCAACATGAAGGATTTCTTCCTTAAGCTGTTTTCAAACTATTTGGATTCCTTATTTCTATTAACAACTGAATCACCGCTCCTTCCACTTGCTGTTCTATAGAATCTATACCTATAAAAGAATCTATACTATAGGAATCTGCTGAAGTTGTGTCTGCATATCATCCATTGTTTTCTCTATTGCCTTCATGGTGGACATATATTGAGTCAATAACCTCTTCCTTGCATTACTTTCCAATATATCCACCATTTCAAACTGTTGGATGGGAGAGATCTATGCCAAGATCCACTTGGGCTCCTAATGGTGTGTTAGTGAGAAAACTTTTGCCTAAGTCACCACTGTTTGCAATTGCTTCTATCTAGCAATAAAGTCCTTGATTTCGAACATTGGATGAAATGCTTGTTACTGTTGTGGAGTCATTAGTATTTGGCCTTTGGGGTGTTTGGTCTTAACTTGTTTCTCCTGTGGTACTTTATTCTTTCCCCTTCTTCTCTTCCACTTGCTTTTCCCTATCCTTGCCATGTTCCCCAATCTCAACATCCAAATGCTTGGGTTGCCTCCTCTTCTTGTTCTGTTTCTAATTTGTCCTCTAAATCTTTTACTTCCTGTTGCATTTTGTATCAGGGATTGGTGTCTCTATCCTTATCTACTTTGTGCCATAATTGGTCCTTTTATCTTCCTCTTAGTTATCTAATTCTACTTTCCTTGGATCTATTTCAGATGTAGGAGTACCCATTTCACCTTTTTTTGTAACAAAAATTTTCATAAGCTATTCTTGCAGCTTGGACTACTTCATCTTTTAATCTCTACTTGGCTTCCTATGTCCCAGATAACAATGTATCAAGTTGTCAACTCTATGTTTTGATCTTAGTTCCATATCTTGTAGGGCTTGAACTTGAGCTTAGTCTTTGGAGACAATTTGAAATCTTCTGCAACTACTTCCATGGCATTATGTCTAATTTGAGCTTCTATTTTGAATGGTTCCTCAATCTTCTGTTTGAGCTGCTTCAATTCCTTTGGAAACTTCTTTGTGGAAACTTCTAAAGAGTAGGGACTTGGGGAGAGAAAGTCTAAAGTAATTGTAAGGATGACCTCCTTATTTGCTGTAGATGCTATAGGATACATATGGGCTACTTCTTGTGTTTCTCTTGGTTTGAACATCTCTCTGTACAAATCTTGTTGATTTAATGACCCTTCTTTTGTCTCCTTTCCTTTACCCACTTGACTTCTAGTCACAGGTAGCACAAGTGGGTGATCTATTTTAACCTTCTTTGTGGGAACTTCTTTTTCATTCTTCTTCCTTTTTTCTTTTAACTTCACTTTCACTTTTTTCTCCTCTTTTTTCTCAGATGTCTCTTTATATAATGGTCTTTGGGCCTTTTGTTTCTGCTTCGGTTTCCATTGTGATAATCTTGCCTCCACTTTCCGCTTATTCATACTCATCTGAAGTAACGCCTTTATGGTAACCTTAGTAGGTGACTCAGGTAAGATTGCACCTCCTTTATCCTTCTATAGTGGTGTGATAGATTTTTTCCTTCTTGTATTGTTTTTCCTTATAGTGGTGTGATAGATTTTTTCCTTCTTGTATTGTAATATGGAGATTTTGCTTCCAACTCTACTACTAATGCTTCTTTGATTTTTGAATCTCTAATTTCAAAATATGACGGTGACCCTGTTTTTAGTTTGTCTAATTTCCATGGTTCCTTATCCATCTATTCTCTTTTCTCAACAATAGGTGATGAATCTGAAATTTCTGTCATTGTGTGGGGGTTTAGGGTCCTTTTGTTTGCTAATTTGTTTGAGAGCTTTTTCCTTTTTCTTTTGAATTTTTTTCATCTGCCTCTTGTTTAACCCTTTTATTGCAAAACTCCTGTTAAGTTCCAAATCTCTTTGCTTTAGGGTCTATAGGTAATGCTAACAATGTTTTTGTGTTTGCTTCAATTACATATTAGAAACTTCGTAGGGTAAATTAGCTACTCTTGATATCCTAGGTTCCATTGCTTTCATATGTACAAAAAAAGTATCTATGGTGAAAGTGATTTAGTCCTGATATTTTCTTCCTATATCAAATGTGATTCTTTCCCTTGCATTTCTAGCTACTATATTTCTTGAAAAATTCATTATATGCCTTACTATATTCACTTTTGTATTGAAATGACCTTATGTGTGCCATAATTTGACCCCCTACTAGTCTAGTGTTTGACCAACTATACCTTGGAATTCCTGGTAATTTCCTCATAAAATACAGTACAAAGAAAATGATATAGGAACCATATTGGAATATGTAGGTGCTTGTCTTTGTTGTTTCACATTTTCCAGCAATTTTTCTCAAAGGGCTTAACATAAAACCATTTGCCACCATCTCATATGTAGTCATTATGGCTGTTCTCATGGCTGGACTTTCTCTATTTGTGTAATAGAGTTTGTAGGCAATACTTTTGTGGCATACCTTATTGTAGGGTTTGTGATATCCTCAACCAAAAGATTTCTCCCATCGAATTTTGATCCTGTCAAAGCCACAACTTGTTTTCTTTTTCAACTTTTTCTTCACAGTTAGTTTACCTTATCATATAATCCAGTAACCTCCTTGGTGGCTTACTTTGTAATCTGGTAGGGTTGGTTCAGGTATATAAAATCAGCGTGGATTTGACTAAGGATCAGCCTTACCCACACATGCTCTTCGCAAAAAATTGGGAAATTTTCCCACATGTTCAGTTTCAATTCACCCACTTTTCAATATTGATTTAGATATTCTTGTATTCTTGTTGTGGGATTGAGCGTGGTTAGAGCTAACTGCTCCTTTTCGAATCAGCTATGATCCATTACTGTAAGTGAAACATGAATATACTTGTGTATATCCTTGGCGTAGAGTACATAGGCCGAAACTTTTGAGAAACACCTTCTTCATCCACCTCTTGGTCTTCTAAGGATAGTTCTTGTATTTTTGCCATGGATTGTCTTTTGCATCTACCAGCATGGGTTGTGCCATTGTAGTTCTATTTCTTCCCCTATTTTAGCTTATGCTTAACCCTACTTCTGTTATTTCCTTGGTTTTCAGCTCCGACGTAAACCTTTCAACTCTTGTAATCAACCTCTCAACTCTTCTACTCTAGCTTGTCTAGCTAACTTTATTGATACTTCATTTCTTAGCTCGACTCTGTTTGTAACAATTAGCAATGTTTTGTGCAATTCAAATGTTAAGTTTGTGTCTTTATATAAGTTTCAACAACAATTTTTGAATTTAATGCTTCCAACTACTTTTGGTCCTGTTATTTTTGAATTTCTCCTGACTTTTGTTTTACTTTGACATGAAGATGGTTGTATGGAAGGGATCACTTTATACACTTATGGACACTTACTAATATACACTTACAGCACATATGATACAAGGGGTTCCATCCACACCTAACTTGTTATAGGTTGAGTCCATCCCTCAGTCACCTGCATAATAGGGTTTTAATCTTGCTCTGTTTACATAACCATCCAACAAATTATTTCACAAAGTTTTAAGTTTGACTACTCTGGAAGGAAAGATAATATTAATTTTGTATGGTCCAAGCCACCACATTTTCAATTTCCTAGGATTTTAAATCGTCATACATCAACATTGTGTCATCAATTTCCAAGGTTTTATTTTATGTTCTTGTCATGCCATGCTTTTTGTTGCATTTTCTCTTTTGTTTGGTATATGCAGCAATGAACATTTTTTCCATCAATTCAATTCAATCAATCAGTCTCTCCCTGTGGAGTCACCTTCATTCAACCTTAAGGTGTTGGCCAATCTAAGATCTAATACCATGTATTTCATGGGTTGTGTGGTATCTGCCCCATATACTACTTGGAAAGGGAAAAATTTAGTGAGCCTCTTGCATGTTGTTCTATATGCCTAGAGGGCTGTTGGTATTTTTACATCCCAGTCTGAAATATTTTCATTGCGCATTTTTTTTAGTGCAGTGCCTAAAATCTTTGCTGAAAGCTTCATTGGCTACATTGGCTTGTGGGTGGTAAGGGCTGTTTTTGTTATGCGTTATCATGGAGTTGTCTAATAGCTCTACAATCACTTTATTCATGAAGTGTCTTTCCTAATCATTTGTAATACTTAAGGGGCATCCAAACTGCGTTATGATCATTTTATATATGAACTTTGTGGCAGTTCTGGTTGTACAATCCTTTGTGTAATGTCCCAGATGAATTTGTATTATTTTGTTTAAGAATTTGAGATTAAATACTTATGAAACCCTATGCAGCAATATTTAATTACAGAATTAGCGATGGCTGAGAATTGTAATGAGCTGTAAAATAATCTATAACTAAACCAGACCCTAGATATTATACGATGCAGACTACTGTAAAAATTTAATGTAACAACATATAAATACTAGAAATATGAATAAGCAACTGAAATGCTGAAGGTAAAGCCGAATTCTAAACTCTAGGTCAAAAGCTAACAGCCAATAAATTGATTAGTATCAGTTCGCACTTCCAAAAATATAATTAGTGTAGAGATTTGAAGACATAATCATCAGATTTAGAAGTGCTAGTTTATATTAGCTGGCAAACCTGATTGCGTAAATTAATCTTGTTTCTGGTTGCAAGAATCAACAGATAACCAGTGATAAATATGAACATAATTCCAGCGATACATATCATGAATAACCAGCAGAAAGTTATGATATAAATCCTAAATCTGGTCGTCCAAATTTGACTTATTTCTGATTGCAAATATCAGCAATTTAATCAGCAGTATATGTAAATTGCAGTCAACAGGAATATAGAAAGATGGCACTGAATAATCAGAATTTATTATGAAATTTGCATTGTAAATACTAAATGTACAGTGTTGAGTGATAAGAAAAATTTCCAGCTGAAGTGGCGCAGCCAATTAATGCCAATAACTCGCCTCACAAGGCTGGTTGCTAGAGGGTGTTAGGTGCAGCAGCTACTGACTTCATGATAATGCTAATTTTTGCCAAATTAGTTCACATCCAGCTGATGTAAATCGATCCCAAAGAATTGAGGGTTTCATCCCCATTTTACTTGCAATTTCAGAGGTTTTTCACTCTCTATATCACATTACCAAGGGTTTTCGTTGTCAAAAGCTTGAAACTGAAATTTTGAATTCACAATGATGATAATGGATACCAAAGGAAGGCACTAGCTTTTTCCTTTATAGGCATTACAAATTTGTGTCCTTAATTTATTTTTTCCCTACAAAAATTAAATTAAAAAACTTACCTTTTTAATAATTAAATACATAAGCCAAAAAGCCTCTTTTAGATAGCATCTAAAATTGTCCAAATAAAACAATAATTGAGCCCCCAAAAGTGACCAAAGCTGTCAACCAATTTTGAGAAAGGGGACATGATAGTCTATCCTTCCCAAAATTGCTTGTCCCTAGAGCAAATGCAAATTTGGATGCTCAAGTATTCTCACATCCTCCATATGTGTCATCTTTCATGGGAAGGTTCTTCCATTGCCCTAAGTACTGCAGGGGATGCTCCTATTCCTCAATTTCTTCTCTTAGATGTCAACAATGGCTTTTGGAATCAAGACTAGCTTTCCCTCATCATCCAAGGGAGCAACTTTGCCGAAGGGCTAGTGTGTTGTCCAAGTGCCCTTTTGAGGCGTGAAACTTGAAAGACATTGCAAATCTTGTTGTGTTTTGGCAGCTTCAACTCATAGGCGACCTCTCCAACTTTCCTCACGATCTTGTATGACCCATAGAACTTGGGCTTGAGCTTCTTGGATCCCTTCTTTTTGATGGAACATTGCTTGTATGGTTGCAACCTTCGAAACACCAAGTCTCCAACCTTGAATGCTCTCTTCGTGCAGTTTTGATTGGCATAGAGCTTATGTGTGGTTTACACTTGTTGAAGATGATCCTTGAGTTTCTTCATGTATTGAATATGCTTGCCCAAGTTACTCACCATAGGTACCCTACTATTTACAAACACCAAATGAGCGAAGTCATTGTCTCATATCCATGAAGTGACATAAATGGAGACATACATATTGACATGTGGTGGGATGTGTTGTATCAATATTTTCCCAAATGTAGCCATTTGACCAAGCCATCTATTGGTCCAAAACATAGTTCCTCAAATAGTATTTGACCCATTTATTTACAATTTTCATTTTTCCATTGGTTTGTAGATGGCAACTTGTGCTTGGTGTGAGTTTTGTACTTGTTAATTTAAATAGTTGTTGCTAAAAATCACTAAGAAATTCACTATCTTTGTCATTCAAAATATAGTTAGGCAATTAATGCAGCCTAAATACCTCTTTGAAAATTAGGTTAGCCACCTAGTGAAATATGCTAAGTTACCGGTTCGGTTTTGGGTTCGGGTTCGGGTTCGAGAACCCGGTTCGCCGGTTCGGGATTTTTTTTTGGGTTTGGGTTCGCTTTTGGGTTCGGTAATACAAAAACATATAAAATCAGAAATATATACATATTTGCAGCAGTATTTAAGTTCAGAATACACCACCATATTAATAGTCAAATAACATAGCAAAAATACACCACCACTTTATACTCAAAAGTCAAATGTCATGATATAGAATTATAAATTAAAGTTTACAATCAGCCATTAATAATTAATAATTATTGATTATTGATCAATCTGAATCATCTGGGTCATTAAAAAAAGCAGCATCATTAGCATCATTAGATGCTAAATTTTGTGTAGAACCACAAATAGCATTAGTGGCACTCGCACAAGCACTGCCACTAGCACTAACAGTACCGCTCTCATGCTCAGTAGTAGCTGCTTCAGGCTGATAGTCATCATCAATATCAAGTGCAGCGAAGTGACTTGTGGAAGCATCCAAGTCAAGCTGCTCTGGCTCAATATCCCACCTCCTTGTGTCTCCTTCTTTGTAAGAACTATCCTTGTGTGTAAGGAGGCGCAAGTTTGAATGCACATACACCAAGTCCTCAGCCTTTTTTGAATGTAGACTATTGCGTTTTATTGAGTGGATGAAGGAGTATGTGCTCCAATTCCTCTCAGAAGAGGATGAACTAGCAACCTATTAAGACCAAATTAAATTAATAAATAGTTAAGAGTTACAAAAATTAACTAAACAAAATTATTAATTAAAATTTAAAATTAAAATTACAAATATAAATTATAAAACTTACTTGGGATAAATTTTTTATTGCAATAGGTTGGAGGTGCATGTATTCTTGCCCATGGAAGTACCACCAACTATGAGCAGCCACCCTACACTTGTCTCGAAGAGCATCCATATTCTGATCAACACTCCCAAAGCATGCAAAAGCCATAAACTCAGCCCTCACTCGATCACGTTGGTCACGATCACTGAAGAGTCTACGAATTGCTGCCTTGTACCCTTGGGCCACTTCACCATCCCTATATGGAGCAACTCTTGATGAAGTAGAAAGTATCTCAGGGCTATAATATTTGGGACTCATTGCAAAAGCGAGAAGATGCAAGGGAGTGGTCATTTTGTTTCATCTATCAACCATGATTTCCTGTAGCTCTTTGAAGAATTTTTCTTCAGGATCTTCCTCTTTTGCATTGATGATGGATCTCATCTTCTCAATCATTGAGTCAATACCATCATATACTTCGCCCAAACAAGGTCTATCCAAGTCAGTGTAACGGATCATGCTCAGTATGGGCTCGGTGAAACTGACGAGATACTCAACACGATCCCACTAACCATCATCTAGGACCCTTTGCTTGATCCTATTTGCCCTTTCATTGCTAGATTGCCTCCATACAACCCAATTAGGGCTGATTACCATGGCACATAGTGCCTCACGAACCTTTATAAGTCGTCTCAACACAATTGTGTTGGAGGCAAAACGGGTCTCGGCACCCTGTTTGAAAATCAAAATTAAAATTAAAATATAATTTAAATATACAAAATCAAAATTTAAAAATTAAAATTAAAAGAAAATTCAAAAATTTAAAAATATTGAGAATTAACTTACCTTCAACAACTCCAATTTAGAGAATTGTCTAAACATTCCTTGCGCCATATGGTGGTTGGTGACAAACATTTGGATGTCTTCGCCCTCCGCATACACCTGTTTGATCCATTCAATTTTGGATCCAATTTTTTGTAGCATTAGATTGAGGGAGTGGACAGCACAAGGTGTCCAAAAAAATGTGTGGATACTTCTCCTCAACCAATAACCCAGCAGCCCTACAATTTTTGGCATTGTCGGTTACAACTTGCACAACATTTTGATGGCCCACTTCTTCAATAGCTTGGCAAAGGATGTCAGCAATAAATGGACCATCTTTCACTTGTCCTTCACAATCCACTGCTCTCAAAAACATTGCCCCTTTAGGGGACACAACAATAACATTGATCAATGGGCGATTTCTTGCATCTTTCCATCCATCAGAAACTATGGTCACCCCTGTTTCGATCCATGAATCCCTTATGGGCTTCAAAGAGTCTGCTACATGTTTCACCTCTTTCTCCAATAAGGTGCAACGCACCTTCTCAAAACCTGGGCCCTTATACCCCTTTTGAGCCTCATTAATAGATTTCACCATTTTTTGCCAATATGGTGAACGAACAACATTGAATGCCAATCCATTGGCATAGACACATCTTGCTATGTCTTGATCAGCAATGTCTCTTGCCTCATTTTGAAATGAAGCTTCCAATGGTCCCTTAGATCTTTTATTTGAAGAGGGCATGGTTTGCTCTTGAGGGATGTCCATAAATGGATGGCTTTCTGTAGGTGGAAAATAAGATGGTGTAGGGGGTTTCATGGATCGAGATCCTTTCTTCAAAGGATGGCTTGTTTTACCACTGGTTGTTTTTTGGTCTGCCTTTTCTTGCTCAGCAATATATTTCAACACTATATCTTTTGGAATGCCATCGTTGTTTTCATCTGGACAATTTTTGATGCCTGTTTCAGGGTCCCGCACAAATGCCCTTTTACTCGACTGTATGAGCTCGAATATTGAACATTGCAATGACTACAAATCCAAATATATCCTCCACCACCTGGAAGTTGCCGAACCATTTCTACATATTTCCAAAGGGGAGAGGCTGGGTTTATTTTGAAACGAGATTGGATTGAGCCTGAGGAGGTACCAGTTGCCATTGTAATACGGAATAGTGAATACCTAAGGCACAACACATTGAAATTTTGGTATTGATTCATTGAATTTGAAAGTAAAAGACTTAATTAATTTCAAAAAAATGAAAAAATTGAACATGTGTTATAGACATTTAGAGGAATGAAAAGTAAAACAAAAGAATTGAAGTTCACTTGTGAAAATTAATGTAAAAAAAATAATCAAAAACTTCAAAGAACCTACCTCTTTTGAAGAAATCTTGCTCTATGATCTTCTTAGCAACGAATAGACACTTGCAAGTGCTTAGGAATAGCACAACAATCAGCTTTGAACAATCTACGATCAGCCTTCAAGTCTATTCCAGCTTGTGCAAGCAAAAGAGAAAGTTCAGCAATGGAGGCAAAAAATTCTTTTTTCTCATTCACAAATTGGTAAATGAGTTTCACTTTACCTATTTCATGTTTTTGAGGCAAGTATTAGGGTTAGAATTAATAAAAAAGTCCCTAAAAGTCAAAAACGAGTCAAGAAAATCATTAAAAAATGAAAAAAAATTTGGAAAAACGCGCCTGAATTGAACTCCTGGTTCGAACTGGTTCAATAACTCGTCTCAATTCACCAAACTGACCTAGACGAATCGACCCGACCCGGACCATTCGAACCGGACCTCAACCCGTGGTCATCCTAGCGATCCGGTGAATATAGATTTCACAAATTTTCACTTTTCTAAAATCTCTTCAGTAACAGACTGACATAGTACTGACACCAACTCCATATTTAAAACCCCCAAAAACGACCTTTTGACAACACTTTAACGAGATTAAGACTCAATTAAGCAAAATGCCTTAGTAGCTGTACCTTTTCCTTTAAAAACAAGTATCAACATGATCATCCACAATGGCTACAATTCCATTTGTGGAAAAAATACATCTCGGGCCTCAAAGATGTACATACTGCAGACCTCATATTTCTCCATCTTAGAGAAATACACCAAGGTTTTCAAATCTTCATATTTCCTCCTGGCCTCTTAGAAATATACACTACAAGGGTTTTCGCACCTCATATTTCCTGGCCTTAGAGAAATATACACCACAAGGAGCACCTTATATCATATAGAGAAACATATTAATACAATAACTTAAGGAGATGTCAGGTAATTCCCTTGGACCTGGCACCACATCAACCTCCTGACCTCCTCATCCAAGATTGCCTCTGTTGGTTTGTCAGACTCCCTCTGAATGCCATTTCCTCCTCTTCAAAGTAACTGATCGCAATGACAATTTGTATAGGTTCTCTTGACGAATGCCAATTACATGAGCTGAATTTATGCTGGAGTTCTTCGACCATGCAAGAACCTTTCCTTTAGAGAAGGCAACCTTGTACCCTTTGTCCTCCAAGGCTGAAATGGAGACAAGGTTCCTTTTGATCCCAGGTACGAACAATACATTACTCAAATGAAGAGGGATACTTGAATCTAGCTAGAAGGAAGTGGCCCCAGCTCCCTCTACGGCATAACTAGCATCATCTCCAATTATCACTTGTAAGTTAGATTCTTTCTCTACTAAGTCTATAAGATGCTCTTTGTAGCTTGTGATGTGATGTGAAGCACCACTATCTATCAATCAAGTATCACTATCAGATTGTATATTACTTGAAAGAGCGGAGATGAATAGGAAACCTTCTGAATCGACTTTATAATGACTTGACTCCTTTTGAGATGTCTCTATGTCAATTTTTGTAGTAGAAACATGTTGCGTTAACTTTTATTTGCAATCTCGGGCATAGTGTCCATACTTGTCACACCTGTAACACTGATTATGAGAGAGATCCTTCTTTTTCGATTCTGGAACAAAATCTGATTTTTTGTCTCTATTCCTCTTTCTCTAGTAGTATGTGTAGCAAGAACTTGATTTTCTACATCATGAGAGTTTCGCCCAATTCCTCTTGTTGCCAATTTGGTTTCTTCTTGAATACAGTTAGCTCGAAGCCGATCAAACTTGGGCAACTTGGATCTCCCACTGATGCTCTGAATAAAAGGTTCCCAAGATTGGGGAAGACCATTTAGTGCCAACTTAACAAGATCTCTGTTTGCAATTATATCCCCAATAGTGTTCAACTGATCTCTCAAATCAGAAATCTTCATAAAGAATGAGATGACTGAATCTTCTTTAGCCAGTTTTACATGATGAAGCTGTTGTCTCAAAGCAAGGGCTCTGTTGGTATTGTTGATCTCATACAATCCTTTTAGAGTATCAAACATTTCTTTAGCTGTCTTCATCTTGGAGATGATCGGTACTAGGTGATCCATCACGGAGTCTATCATGATCTTCTCGCCTTCGTGCCATTTTTCTTCCACTGGATTTTCTTCTGTGTCTTCAGACGGCTCAGGCATGCCATTTTCTACGAATTCTAGAAGATCATTCTCCTCTAATGCAATGAGTACCCCCAAGAGTTGAAATTTGAAGCTCCATCAAGCCTATCTTCTACCTTGACACCGGTCACCATCTTCTTTTTCCGAGAACCCTAGGTTTCTGCTGTAGATTTGCTCCTCCAAATATCTGATTTTTAGATCTGCACAAATTCACCTTCAAGGTCTGCAATAATTCGCCTTCAAGGTCTGCCCTAGTTCGCCTTCAAGATCTGCCCTTAGGTCTGCAATAATTTGCCTCCTTAGATCTGCAATAATTCACCTTCAAGGTCTGCCCTAGTTCGTCTTCAAGATCTGCCCTTAGGTCTGCTCCGAATGGGAATGATATTCAATGAAGAAGGTTTAGACAAATCTGATCAGAACTTCCCTAAACCCGCTCTGATACCATGTTAGTTTTAGGATCAGAAATGCAATAAGCAGAAAACTCAACACATAGAACAATGAACACAGTATTTTTACTATTTTACCTTGGGAAAACCCTCCTACTCGAGGGAGAAAAACCCAGCAAGATATTCTTTTATAATCAGAAAAATAAGTGCAGAAACAACACTCAAAATTAGGCCTTAGAAAGGCTGAAACTTCTACAATGGATCTGCACTTATATATAGTGCGATTTCTTGATGTAAGAGTCCAGGTGACTCTCAACCCCGAAACCCTAACTGAAAACCACTGATATTGTTGGTTTTGATCGTTTTGTATTTTTTTGTGTTTTTGAGGTTTTTTGCAAACAAACTTGAAGCTGCGATTTTACTCTAAAATTGCTTAAAAATTCTTAATAAATCTAAAGACACATAATATGCTTTGAAATTGCTCAGAAGAGATAGGCGTATGACTTTATTAGGTTTCTAGAGCATTTACAATATTTAAAACGAGCATAGGAAGGAAATACAAATTTATTTCAAAGAACCTGATTGCTGTTGCAGCCACATGAAAGAATGATAGAAGATAGTACGGCTGACTCCAGGACGTGAATCTCCAAGCACAGAACAAAGAGAAATCTCCAGATACCCAAGGCGCACTGGAACCCTCTGTCAAAAGTTGAAAGATGAAGGCGTTTCGTCCTGGAAAGAGAAGTACGGCCCTGCAAGGACAAATCTGTACGGCCCAGCAGCTATAATGAATATGGTACGGCTTTATTGAAAATGGTGCCAGATCCCTGTGAAAAGAACTCTGAAAGGTTCGCCCCAAATGATTGATGAATATTCTCTGCAAACCCTGCCTGAATCGATCAATAGACTCAACTGCAACTTCTGTGTGAAGTCACCAAGTAGACAATCTTCAACTGGTATTGCACAGTCTCAGTATGCCAGATTCTGAAGAGGTATCGTTCTCCAAAATCGATCGTCTGCTGAAACCCTAGGTTTTGCAAACTTCAATGCTCAGAGCAAAAAGAAGACAAATTGAATAATCAAGACATAAGAGTTCGATTTGTCTTTGGCAATCAATATATATGCCTCTTTCAAAAATTCGACCCAAGCTTACTTTTAATAATCATTTAAATAATATGCTCAAATTCGTCCTTTTTGACTTAGGAGGAAAATAATAATTAAATGGCGTCCCATTAATGAATAATAATTATTCATTATATCAAATATTTCACTTTATTATAAAGTATTGAAAATACTTTATAATATACCATTAATTATTAATATTTAAATATATTAATAAAGTGACTTTAATATAAAGTCAAAATATTAACTATT
>VDFB02333302.1:147094-279123 GCA_007258455.2 Sequoia sempervirens | reverse complement strand
ATTGGTTAAACCATGCCATGGAAGCATTGAGTTGTGTCCATAACCACATCAAGAACAATATCTCCAATGTCAAGAGGTTGGATATCAAGATCAACAACAACAAACCCAATCACCATGTCTCAAAGATAAATCACCACATCTCCAAAATCAATCATCACAAGGTCAATTTAAAGTACAAATCTCATAAGGTAACAAATGAAAATACACACCACTTGGGAGACCAATTGAATCGGTCATGCAATAGTTGGTACAAGAAAATATCATCAAAATCCCCTTTTATGAAAATTATCAAGGCCTTAAGTTAAACCACCAGGGTATAATGAGGAGCTTGCTGATTTGCTGCAAAATCAAGGGTTTCAACATCAAAATTGCATTGGAAGCTCAAAAATCTCATCCAAGACCTTCTTGATCAAAGAAAAATAACTATTGAGGACAATGATCAAGATTCAATTGCTAATGATAGAAGTGAAAATCTCTCCACCACAACTGTTGAGGAAAATGATCAATATCTATCCATCAGTGAGCACCTTGGAGATGTTTCTACCTCATCGATGATCAAATCAACATGCATCCAAGAAGTCCAGCACTTTGATCATGATGAAATCACATAACTTAATGTTTGGAATAGATACATTTAAGGAATTATTTAGAGTTATTTGATCCTATTGGCATAATCCATGATCCATCAACCAATGATCATGTTGAAAATGTCTCTACATTATCTAATCAATTAGAGGACATATCTCAAGGATTTATTCCAAAGTATGATTAACATCTTTCATCAAAGTCTAACAATGGTCCTTCCAAAGACATATTGACATCCTTTACGACCTCATGGTTACTGAATCTTGAGAGGAGAATCACTCAACTCAACGCTTGATCCAGGGCCACTCAAATATCAAGAGATGTTGAGCCACTTCCCATGCCTAATGAAGACATCCAGGAACCCTTTATAAGCAATCCATCCTTTGAAACTGATCCATGTCAAGAACTTGATCCAAAGCATGTCAAAAGGAATTCCAAAATTAATCAAGATCAAGAATTTGTATCTCCAAGATACTACAATTATCTAATGGACACTCTCCTATCCATATAAAATGTTGCAAATGATGATCATATCCATATAGCACATATTCCTCCATTTAGCCATGAGATGCTTACTCCTAATGAACATATAGATGATCTTCATTCAAAACAAGATTCTCATACTCTTGATATCATTACCAAGGAACAAGAGTCTCCTACTCTTAACATTTATACACAGGATTGAGATATAGAAAAATATAGAGACATATTAGAAATGGGTCATGAAGAAGGCTTCTATAGAAGTTGTGAATCAGAAACATCCTGTGAAGGCATATAAAAAATGAATCATGAGGAAGACTTTTACGTGGACAGTGAATCATCAACACCTTTGGGAGGAGCAATTAAATCTGATACTTCACAAGATCAAGCCAAAGATATCAATCATGAAGTTATCCCACTTATGGAGGGTCCTATCACTTATAAACTGGGATCACTTATTTTTTTAGGGAAAGCTATCTTATCAATGAAGAAGCTATCACCTTTGAAGATCCACGACAGAGGAGAGAAGGATTATCACTTTGTGTCCAAGTTAAATCATATCCTATTGCAAATAAAATGTTTCAATAGATGAATTATCAAGGTAGAGGATTAGGCCTACATGAATAGGGTATCTTAGAACTAGTGTAGATTATTGGCAATCCTAAGCATCAAGGTATTGGTTATTCGACAATTAAGGGATCTAAGCATATTAGTGATATCTCTATAATACTGGAGGAAACTTTATCTAGTGCAAGCATCAACATAAGGAGCACAAAGAATCATTATGATGAAACCGATGCCAATACAACAACCAACCACGTCACGAATCTTCATCCACCCATCACCCCATCCACGAATTGGGACCAACATCAAAAGAATGATGTGAATCAAAGCAAGAAGAACATTATCAAAGCAAGAAGAGCAAAAGAAGCTAAGAAGAATAATGGACAAATCAAATACACATGGATACCAAAAAATACAAAGAAAGATTATCCCTATCAAACTCCATTAGTCAAGGAAACTATGGGGATAAATAAAAAAGGGAAAAGTATCCATCAAAGATATCCACAAAGGCAAAAGCAGGCTTCTCAAGCAACGTATAAAGTATGTCAAGCAGTTGGTCCTAATTCCACACACACTTTTGTATCCACCCATTATTGTTCATCTTCCCAAGTTTGGAGAGTCAAAGGTTCTAGACTATCAACCAATCCATCTTTTATTTCTAAACACACTCCATCCACGCCTCCATGCATGATATCCAATACTCACATTGACTAGGTATTGGCAACCACCCTTCATCATAAGGATTCAAAAGGCACTCTATCACGATGTGCGCACAAAGACAAAGTTAACTCCGGTATCAATAAAGTAGATCAAAAATCTCAAAAATTGCATGCAAGTGCATGTATCTTGGCAAAGCAGCTTCTTCAAGCAGGATATCGATGGCACATTATGATAGAAGCATCTAAATCGACACCACCAGGTGGTTCAACATGAGCTTAAAATCTTTCAGAAAAATCAAAAAATATAAAAAATCCAAAAAAATCAGAAAAATGATTGAAAACAGTAAAGAAAAAAATCGTCCTCTAGTGAAAACCACTATAGTGGCGCTTTGGATAGGTACCATGATGAAAACTTCGCAAACATGTGTCATGTGTAGAATCGAGCATCTGCGTGCACTAGTTTAGATGGAAGCATCTCTTTTCATCCATAATAAATCCAACATTCCATCCATCTTACATCCATAATAAATCCATTCATCCATAAACCATTGATCCAATCCATTTTGATCCATCTGCATCCATCTTCCACATTATCTTGATCTTGACAAAGTTTGGTGCACACTTTGCATTTTCTTATGGTAGACATTTTGCCATGAGTCATTGTCATTTATCCTATCCTACTAGATAAGCCATGAAGCGCTATCCAAATGGCCATCCTCTATCCAAACCTGTTATCTTATCACAAGACAATCTTTGGCATCCTTTGTGTGCTTACCATATCCATCCATCCATACATCTATCCAAGCATCCATCCATGTCATTCCAAACATTGCTAGACACTAGGGGCAGATATTTACATCTTGCTTCGGGAATAAATCTTGATCTATATCCTCCAACTTATGTGGTGATCCGAACATTGGCAAACATAAAATCAAATTGATCAAAACATTTGTGAGCCAAAATCCAAATCACTAGCCCATGGAATATTTTGACAAGAAGATGTTCCTTATCAAGCTTTATCTTTCATTGAACATCCAATTCAAACAATCGTAATATTAGTTGCATCTAATTTGCCTCAACATCACATCAAATAATTCAAACAAATTTTGTTTCCAAATCAAAAAGCTTCAAAATCTAATAAATCAAAATCCAATCAATCCATCATCATCTCAGGATATCCTTCCCAATCCTTGTGTTGCTTAACACTATCCTTACATTATTGTGTATCCTCAACAATGTTATCATCATCAATCCCTCATCATCTGGGGATATCCATCCTAATCCTTGTGTTGCTTAACTCTATCCTTGCATTGTTGTGTATCCTCAACAATGTTATCATCATCAATCCATCAATCTGATCAATCAACCTTAGCTTGGTTTTCAATAAAATCCTAAAACAGAGCACTGATATCGTCACACATTCATTTCCAAATCGTCAAAATCATGTGAAAATCCAAAAATAATCATAAAATCATAAAATCCAAAAACATCCAAATCATATCAAAATCCAAAAACATTCATAAAAATAGAAAACGTCAAAAATATGGTATCCAAACCACGTTGTCTCTGAGCTTAAACGTAGGCAAGGCTAATCTTTGATCAGCCCCCGAGACACAAAAACACAAAATCCAAAAACATTCATAAAATCACACAAAAACCCAAAAATAGTAGAAAATTTAAAAATCAAAACATTTGCAAATTCTTGAAAATATCAAAAATAGCCTCAAAACATTTCAGAAAAAAAAACATAAAAAACATCCAAATATTTGAAGAAATCCATCTGTCCCGTTTCACTTTCACCTGCAATAATCTCATCCATACTAAACAAATTTTCACACTCACCCTTTGGAAAAACAAACAGAAACAACCACAACAATCAACAAAAGCAAGCTTCAAACACAAAATCAAAATCGAAATGACAAAATTTTAAATGCAAAATCAAACTCTTGATCATTCGTAAACATGTGAATCGACCTTATATTAATAGCCTTTCAAACAACCTATCAACTTGCCACCATCCACTAACATGTCCTAGGATGCATCTTTCCTACAATGGGCATTATCTTTGGCAAACACTTCGGATTCTTATCCCCAAAACACATTCCCGTGGCTAGCGATATGAAGAACATTGGTTTGTTTGCTTACTTGATCTTTTCTTTGATTTATCTTATTGTGATCATTCCAATCACCTCTCGATGATGTCTAATCAAAATGATTTAGAGAGAAAGGAATGGGGCAACGATCATTATCTTTTGTGTGTTGTGCTTGTTGGACGTTCTTGTAATATAACCTTGGTGAATACTTGCTTTATTAGGTATGGATGGAAGATATTTTGGACAACTTGTTGACTATTACATTGTTAGGATTTTCCTTTTCGTGTTTTGGTCTGAGATATTTGAAATATTTGAAGTACATCCTAGTAAGGTTTACATACGTCAGGTGTGAACAAGAATACTCCTATCGGTTTGTTGAGTCAAAGTCCATCACACTAGGTGCAACGCCATCCTGATTCTTTATACCTTGATGCATCGTGCCTATGTGTGTTATCAAACATAAGGTAAGTAGCCCTTTTAAAATCCCAATTTTTGATAAGCAAAACATAATCATTATCATCCATCATCATATCTAATAAAGTCTCGATGACTCATGGACTTGTTGGATCCTCTTTTTATCCATTTTTTTCTTCTTTTTCTTCTATATTTACTAACATTTCTATCCAAGAATTGGATTTGTGTGTTATATAAAAATACACACAAGGCTACCCATGGTCAATGACTACCTATATATCATTAGAATTGTCTACATGAAACGTTTGAGCTTCCTAGTCCTCTCTAAGTTGATTTGATCTTGTCCTTTTTTTCGAAAAATCACCCAAAAATCCAAATTTTCGTCTGATCTCTCGAGGGGGCAGTATACCAGCATAATTTTTTTGCTAGGGCAACAGTGGGGCATCTGAAAAAATCATAATTTTTTTGAATTTTGATCTCGGCAAGGTTATTCTTTGAACCAATGCAGCGAGTACATTACTTCAAAGAGGGGCAAAATGTAGACACAAAATATACCGATTGATCCTATACACCTAATCCCGATTTACTAACACCAGTTCGTCTTGAATCATCTCCATTTGCTAGTCATTTAATTAAATAATCTTTATTTAATGAAATTCATCACATTTTATCTCTTAATTAAATAAATCAATTTTATCTGATTAAGTCATCATCTCCTATTAATTAAATAAATCACTTTGTTTAATTAATCTTATAGTCCCTCTTTTAATTAAATAATTCATTTTATTTAATTAATCTCTAAAGTCATCTCATTTAAATTAAATAAATTTATCTTTATTTGATTTAAAACTAACATCATCCTCTTTAATTAAATAAATCAAACTTTATTTAATTAAGTCTAAAATCATTATTCCTCTCATTTTGATTTATTTAAATCCTATAATCTAAATCAAATTGTCAAATCAACTAAATTCTATATAAATTAATGAAATCCTAATTAATCTTA
Source organism: Sequoia sempervirens (assembly GCA_007258455.2). Taxonomy (NCBI): domain Eukaryota; kingdom Viridiplantae; phylum Streptophyta; class Pinopsida; order Cupressales; family Cupressaceae; genus Sequoia; species Sequoia sempervirens. Next base: position 273,322 of record VDFB02333302.1, on the reverse strand, counting down.
ATCTTAATCACTCAAATCCTCTAGATTTTGCAACTTGCACAATAAATCAATTTTTTTTATTTATTAAATCCTCCATTTTCATTCAAAAAGGCATAAAGGATGGAATATTCCTCAAATTCAAAAATTCCCTCCAAAAGGACTTGTCCTCTCCAACAAGGCATTAAAAGCCTCTTACATGTCCTTTGCCTTGAGCCAAGTGGCATTAATTCCATTTTCTTCTCCCTCCAACATGTCACTTTCAAATTTCAAATTTGAATCTAATAGCATTTATCATGCACATTGACCAAAATGTGCTCCACCCCTTTCCAATAGCATGTTGACAAGTGGCATTTTGTTATTGGTTGATATTTAATCCCACATTCATCGTATTCTTCAATCCTCCATCATTCTTTCTTATAAATAAAGGTCTCCTCTATTGTATCAATCCTCTACAATCTTCTACACAATCCATGTAAGATCATGATGCACAAGTTCATCCATTGCTCATCAAGTTTTCATCATTCCATAAGCTAGGTTATGGAGAAATGTCATCAAGGAGCATCAATCATCAACAAATCATCATCAAGCTTGCAAGGATTTGGGAAAGGGCTATTTTCCACATCAAAATAGCACCAATCCCCCCATGGGATTGAGAGTTTGTTTGCATTGAATAGGATTTCATAGCTTTTATTTGTGTTCTTCATGTTATTTCTTGTTCTTTGCATTTCAAATGAATTTCATGGGGAATGTTGTTTCTAACTTGCATATTGAAGTAATAATGTGTTTGTTCCTTGTGTTTGTGCAGGTTTAGGATCACCATTCCGATTAATTAAATAAATCATTTTATTTAATTAGCTTCTATAGTCTCTCTTTAATTAAATAATTCATTTTATTTAATTAAATCTCTAAAGTCATTCAATTAAATTAAAATAAATTAATATTTATTTAATTTAATCTAGCATCATCCCTCTTTAATTAAATAAATTAAAATCTTTATTTAATTAAGTCTAAATCATATTCCTCTCATTTTGATTTAAATTAATCCAAAAAGTCTAAGTCAAAATGGTCAAATCAACTAATCTCCCTCTTAATTAATCAAATCTTGATTAATGCTAATCTTAATCACCAAATTCTCTAGCTTTTGCAACTTGCTCATGAAAATCATTTAATTGATTTATTAAATCATCTATTTACTTTCAAAAAGGCATCAAAAGGGAATATTCTCCAAGTTTGAAAAATCCCTCCAAAAGGGTTTGTACATCCAACAAGGCATTTAAGCCTCTTACATGTCCTTTTTCCTTGAGCCAAGTGGCATTAACTTCATTTTCTTCTCCCTCCAACTTGTCATTTCATCTATTTTGAAATTCCACCTAATTGCATTTAATTGCACATTCACCAAAATGTGCTCCATCTTTGTCCACTCACATGTTGACAAGTGGCTTCATGCTATTGGTTGGTCTTTTGTCCCACATTCATCCATTTTGCCTCATCCTCCATCTTTCACATCTATAAATAAGAGTCTCTCATTTGGATTTTGGATCCACAACTTCATGCAAAGACATTATCTTGAGATTTTGAATTTGCTCATCCATTTTCACATTTTCATAGCTAAGTTATGTAGGAATTTCACCAAAGAAGCATCAAATCTTCATCAAATCATCATTGAAGCTTACAAGGGATTGGGAAAGAGCCATTTTCCACATCAAAATGGCACTAATTCCCCCATGGGATTGAGAGTTTGTTTTCATTAGATAGGATTTGAAAGCTTTTATTTGTGTTCATCATTCCATTTCTTGTTTTGTGCATTTCAAACGAATTCTATAGGAAATGTTGATTTAACTTGCATAATAGGCTAATGATGTTTTGTTTGATTGTGTTTATACAGGTATAGGATCACCATTCACAATTTGTAATTATGTGATTTTAATTGAGTGGCTTAGTTTTTATTTGTACACAACATATGTTTTCATGGATTAGTCATTGCATTATAATTGATTGAAATTCTTTCATGAGATTGAAAATCGAGAAAACGAAAAAATAATACTAAGTTAATTGCATTGGGAATTATATTTAAATTGGTTGCAACTAGTTAATTGTAACTTGGAAAATGTTTCATTAAATTGATTTAAATTGTTTCATTTAATTCTTGCAAGAAGGAAATTACTTAAGTATTTTGATTTCTCATAAAATGTATTCTTGGGAAAATGGATAGGAAAATATAAATAAAGTAAAAATATAAAATATAAAAAATAAAAAAGGGCATAAAAGAAAAGACTTGGGATTATTGCATCTTTGGAAGGAACTTTCTTTCAAACCCTCTTCCTTTAAAATTTAAAAATTGGTGTGATTTCTTTTCTTTTGGATTGTGTGATCTTGGAATTGGGATTAAAGGGAGAACATCAAGGCATGTTTGCATTGCGTGTAGATTGACTTTGTCAAATTTAATTGAATTGAATTTTTTTGAGAATTTTGTGAACGTCAAACTTGAGGTAACCCTCTTATTTATTTTGTTTGTATTCCTTTGGTTTATAAATGTTATGCTTATCCTTAAAGTAACATATGGATCCCACTGTAGAATGTTTTATGCAAATGTAGTGGATAATTTTTTATTTTTTTTTAAATTAAAATGTTCATTTTGTATCCTTACTATGGCAAAAAACTAAAACTTAGGAAATGTGAATTTGACTTCATAGAAGGGTTGTTGTTCACCATATAATAAAATGAGCATGTTTTTATTTTTAAAATTTATATTAACAAAAAAAATAGAAAATCAAGAATTCATCAATGGAGTGTTGAGATGTTTTATGATTTTTCCTTGATAAAAATAAATTTAAAAATTTTGAATCGAAAATGAATTTGATTGATTTAGAATGGGGTAAATTGAGTCTCCTCAATGATTTTTTTATGTGAGTATTTTGAGATCAAGTTCAAAATTTTGTGTCACTTATGTGCATTACTTTCCATGCCATACTCAAAAGTAACCTAGGATTGAGTTATAGAGATTAGTAAGGTTGTGGATCTTGACATTTTTCAAGGTCCAAAGTGACTTGAGGATATGAAAGGTGGTGATTTTTTAATTAAGTGATAATTTATCTTTCACTAGTTAACTAAAATAAAATAAGTTGTTAATTATATGGTATATTTGAATCACTTCTATAGGCTCAAATGATCATAAAGGACATGTTACACTCTAGAAGTCATTGAATATTATTAATCAGGTATACTTGCCTTACATACAAGATTTTTACTCAATCTTGCTTGGCCAATTCCATGGGATAATATTACAAGGATACTCCCTACCTTATCATGAAATAAAGAAAAATATGTTCACCAAAATGAAACAAGTATGATGCACCTATTTCTCTAGTTTCATTCAAAATATGTGTTACAAAGAGCAAATGATGAACAATAATCAAATCTAACCCAACTAACAATCAAAAGGAAAATAAAGGAAAGGAGTAAATTTTACATATCACCCAGAAAGTTATTTTCAAAAAGCGTCATTGGGGACTCATTGTGGAAAATGAGTTAGCTAGGTTCAAAAATCAATTTATGGGTTCTCTTTGCCCATACGCTTCCGATTCTAGTTTCTATCGAAAAACTAAAAATAAAATCCTTGTGATCAGTTTCTAGTTTGGCATTACAACTTTGACGGCTTTAGCTTTCTTTCATTTCTCTCCAATTGATGCTTTCAACTAAAATCTACAATCACACATCAAAGAGAGAAAAATGTTGTTTTGTTAGGGAATAAGGGTTTTCGTTGTTCAAATACCATTTTTGGTAATTAAACCTTGAAATGAAATGAAACATGAAAGAAGGGATGATGAATGAACAATAATGTCACAACTCACCACACCTTATTTAAACCTTGGATAAATCTACAAACTAGCATGAAGTGGCCTCCATGGATGTAGATCTTGATCATGAAACTTGGTGTGAAACAATGCCTTTGATATGCTTGATTGATCTTGAACACTACATCACCATATTAGCTCAAGCAACATGCATGATGCAATAAATCTTTGACATGATGAAAGGAATCTTGATTGTTGCAATAATCTTCAATAATTCTGCCCTTGAATGCCAAAAAATTGCTCTTGAATGCTCTTGTAAAAATTGCTTGATCTCATTAAAATTGCTTAGATGAAACATAGTGAAATAACCTTACATGTTTGCTATGTAGCATCTTTAAGGTTAATTTAAAATTAAATCTTCTGGCTTGGAGTATTGAATTTATCAGTTTGAAATCATTCAAATGTAAAAATGTTTCAAAGAGGTCCCTAGAGGGACTTCCATTAAGTCATAAGTGAATGGAATGCTTTGGCCTTACACATCGAAACGATGTTAAAATATTAGCCAAAATGAGGGGTGATAGGAATAAGTGAGGACCCAGTACCCTATGGTGAATGGGTCCTAGGTCACTTACCTAGGACAGCCTCTTTTAAAGGTGAGTGTTGTGTATTCTGGCATTTCCCATGAATAAGGGTTTTATCCCTCAAATTTGCATTCCAATTAGGGCTTGGATTTGAATTAAAGGGGTCAATGGGAAAAATTAGCACTCAGTAATTATGCAAGCCCTGAATTAAGCTATTGAAAGTGTAGAAATTTTTACAACATCAAAATAAGGCACAATTAAGTCCATTCAATCTAAAGGCCTAAAGCTGTGTGAATGTGAAAATATTACAATGGCAAATTAAGGCAGCAGTAAGCTCATTTTGTTAGTAATTATTCCCCAAATTGATTGTGAAAGGATGCTCTTTCCTACACTACATTTCCCTTCACTTTGAGTGAGATTATGACCCCATGTAAAACTCAAACTAAAAGTAGACATTCAAAGACACTTATGTGAAAAGCGCAGCTTATGGCAAAGATGCAGTAAGCACAGCATCAAAGGGAACTAGGAGAGATCAGAAGCTAAGAACATTAGCGATGTGAGTGCCACATCTAAGCTATCGATTTTGTGCTTTCCATCTGGGGTACTTAAAACTTTAGGCTTTCCACTAGGTGAGTCTTCCAATAGGGGTGGAAAATTAGAGAATCATATTAGGCTCCCATACCATATCAAAGCTATCCTCCTAAAAACTTCAATAAGGTACCACAAAACAACAAAAAATATAAAAGGGGTGGCAAATGAGAGAATCATAATAGAGCTCCCTTGCCATAATCAAAGTTTTGCTCTGACAACTTCAATGGGCACCACAGAAATGCAGAAGGCTCCTGGGAAGCCGAGGGTGTGTTATGCTTAAAGTAAGCCTTGATTTCAGGATTCGACTTCATACAGGGCAGCACAAATTGCATTATGCCAAGCACCTATGAACATGGGAACACTCATGAGCAAGCAAGGTATGTTATGATTGGTGTGAGTTAGGCTACGAGTTTAATGGCTAAAATTATGCTTGAAACCACTTATGAACATTATATATATATATGGTTTTTGTTCAAAGGGATCTTGCTTTGTTTGTGTCAGATCTTCTTCTTAGGGAACATCGTGCCTAATATCTCCAAGAGAGGAGAAATCAAGAATAAAAGTTTTTAACTTATGGAATGTAGTGCATCAAATCACCACTAAGAGGAAATTCATACACTAAGAAATATCACACTCTTGGAGAACATCAAACCCAATGACACCACCAAGAAAAGGATGCATCACAAGCATAAAGAAAATTGCACCATGAAACATGATAAATGTCGAAAGATATCATCGATTTAGGCTCCCACTTTAAAGTAGTTGCTAACACCATTGTTGTGAGAAAATTCTTTAAAGTAGCCAATGTTTACTCCTAAGACATGAGATCTTCCTCGGAAATCCCTATGCCAAGTCATATGTTTCTGAAATAAAGCTACGCCATGAAAAAGGAAGGAGGGGTTTCCCCCAAAAATACATAAGGGATCTATGGATTTAGAGTCAATATATCTTTGCTACAATGTTTTTATAGAGCTCGAAAATGTGATCATTCCCCAAATACTCATAGAATTGGAAGAATGACACAAAGAGAGCCAAAATTTAAAAAAAATCCTTTCGAGTCAACATGTAAGAGACCTAAATGTCTTGACGCCTCGCGTCATCCCAAAAAGGAAAACACAAGACAAATGAAAAAAAAAGATAAAATGTTTGACATATAGAAGAATGTAGATACATATAGAGTAATGCACAAAGATATATATAACAAATAGAATAGTACGGGGGATCACATTATGCACATGCAATCACAAAGAAACATGAAAAAGAAAACAATGCAAGATACTAGTAAGGCACATGCGAGTCAACCTATAGCAGGTCATTCACATGCCAATCTCGATCAATATATGTAGGAGGCAGGCAACTAGCCAAAGGGACAATGGCAAGTGCCGAACTAGGACAAGCACCAAGTTCAACACTCTTTTAAGGAGAATTGTCATTTAAGCTCATAGAAGAGGCGAACAATGAATTCAACTCATTATGCACTTGTTCATCAATCTTTTTGATGTCAATGTCATCATCTAAATTAATCATGATGGGAGGTCGAATGATAATTTCTTTGGAAGGTTCTTGTTTACGTTGCTACGAAGGTTTAGAATCATCATGCATTGCTTCAGGTAAGTGCAGATTTTGATTTTTTTTGTTTATCTTTTCTTCTTTAGTTTGTAACATATGAGTAATAACATGACGTCTACGCCTATGCTCTCTAGCGTTTCAATTTCTTCTCAATCTTTTGTCAATTTGTGATTGTGTAGGAGTGGGTTTGTCAATGATAGGTTTCTTTCCTTCCCTTAGGGGAGGAACAAAAGGAACCATAGGAGGTTGTTCAACCACTTTCTCTTTAGCTTTGTAAACTTGTTTAACTTTAGGAGGCACGACAAGATTGCTTTGATTGTCTCATGGTCTCTTATAGGAAATGGTAGGAGGATTTTTCATAGGTTGCTCTTAGATATTTGGAAGAGATTTTGGTTCAATCATGGTTTCGTCTAGGATAGGTAGCTCAATCATAGGTTGAGGCATATTTCTAAGGGATAATTCTACAATGCACTTTTCCTTAAATTTTTGATATGCTTTGAAAAATTAGTCCTCATGAGGTCTAATAGGTCAATAGGCTTAGGCCAAAAGAAATCTAATGAGAAATTCCCACATGAAGACATAAGATTAAAGCCACCATGATGTACAGTAAAGAATTCATTGCCAAAGGGAAACTTCAAACATTTATGCACAACCGATGGGATGACCTTCATGGAGCAAAGCCATGGATAGCCTTACTTCACACGAAATCAGTTTGATGATGGGATGATGGTGAATGAGACATTTAAATTTCTTCAATCCAACTTTTAGAGGGAGATTTATTGAGCCAATCATAGGGCAAGCAAAACCATTATGTGTTTTGATCCATGCTTTCAGTTTGTCATATGTATCTTGATAGAGTTTATACACAAATATGAATTTTTTAGTAATCACATTCTCTACATAGATGGGATCAATTAATATCCCATCAACAGGCTTGTCATTGATTCTTCTATCTATGTAAATAGGACCATTAGGTGCATGTTTGATTATGTCTTTGTGAGAAAGCAATATCAAGGGGCATTTTGGTTTGGCCCATATGAGGTTTAGCTTTAATAAACAACACCATTCTAATTGTTTCATTTTCATTGTCATCTTTTGTGTTTTCATCATTTGTGTCAACATTCATCACATCATTCTTTGTTTCACTAGCTTTGACAAATGAAATAGTGTGTTTCGACATGATCGGTAAAGATTTGTAAGTTTTGGCTAGGAGGAGCTATAGAATTATTGCCTTGATCATTCACACCTCCAATTAGAAGATGATTAGAATCAATGAGGTCTTACACAAGATGTTTAAGACACAATATTCTATATCATGTCCATTTTTTCGGCGGTAATGGCAATAAGTATTTGATCTATAGTTTGATTGTAATGGTTTATTAGGATCAAGAGCTCTGACAGGAGGTAAGGAAATAATATTCTTGTTCACAAGCTACAACATGATATTATGAAGGGTATCAGGTAGAGGGGTAAATGTTCTATTCATATCCCCAAAGGAAAAAGGATTTTTTGTCTTTATAGCAGCCACTTGGTTATCAGCTTGTTGATTTGGTTGAGGGGAATTAAGGTGTAAAAATCCCATATTCTGTTTCTTGAAAGGTTGGTAACTATGTTGAGGTGCGGATTCAGACTTTTTAGGATGGATAGGGGGATTTTTCACATCACGACCATAAGCTAAATTTTGATAATCATGAAGGGCTATACATAACTGTGTGAAGGATGGGAATTTCAACATCTCGAGTTTGGTTTGGATTGTATTTTGTAAATTGGAAATAAACATTCGTTGAAGGTTAGCATCAGGAATCTTAATGTTTATTTATGAATAAAGCATTTGATATCATGCTATGAAGTCGATGAATTTCTCATCATCCTTTTGTTTACATGTCATTAAATCAGCTAGGGTCATCTTGAGACCCGTGTGAATGTGGAAGTGGATGTAAAAGGCATTAATAAGCTCATTGAATGAACCAATTGAATTATTTGGTAAGGAGCAAAACTACTCTAAAGCAATATCCTTCAAGGATCTAGGGAAGAGTTTAGCCAAGAGTTTATCTTCAAAAATTAAGTCACTACGTAGGGTTGTATAAGTAGAAACATGGCTAACATGATCTCCTTTCCCACCATATTTCTTGAATTTGGGAACTTCTATACCTTGTGGCATTTTTGTTCTCAATATCCCTAGGGATAACGGGTTGGTTTTGATGTATTGTGAAGGTTGGCCATTGTTGTTTTGATTTAGGGTAGTGATTTGTTGTTGAAGGGATACCATGTTTTGCAAAATTGTGTTAATGATGGATCATTGTTGATATTGTAAGATGGAGGGGAATAAGGTGGAGTGGTGTATGTATGTGGAGGGTAAGTGAATTTTAAGTTTGTGAGGGAGGATGGTTGAGGAGATATGGTATGTGAATACACAAAGCTAGAAGGATTCCTTGTGGAAATACCTAAGGAAGTGTTGGCATTGCTAGTAGGTTGAATGGTTGTGGTAACTTGAGTAGTAGTGTATGTAGGAATGGAAATGGGTATTGTAGAAGGAGGAATTGAAGTTCCACCTTGGATTTGGGTATACCCCAAAGCTTGAGTATAACTAGTCATGGTATGGATGGTATTTTTAACATCATGTACATTGGTTGTAGGTAAGGAAGTCATGGGAAATGAAGTATGTATGCTATGATCCATAGGGGGTTGATTATCAATAGTATTAGAAAGAGAGTTAGAAAACCCAAGATCCACAATGAATGGTGTATCATGGGATGCCATGAGTCTCAAACTACATCTCACAATAGTATGGCTAATAGGACTCCAAGTTGTAAAGCTCATAAAAGTTTCACAAACTTATTGTACACACCCAAAATAGAAAGAGGGTAAAGTGCAATGCAATGACCTAAAATGCAATGTGTAAATGCAATTTTTAGATAATTTTTTTATTACACCGTGCAAAAATCTAAAAATGAAGTCTTGTAAGTGCAATTTTGAAATCACACAATGCACTAAATTTACCAAATTAAGCTAGATATGATGAAATTGATGAAACAAAATTTTTGCAAACAGTAACAAAAATTTGAAAGCAACAAGCAAAAATGTAGAAATGAATATTTTAATGCCTAGAAAATCATAATATGACCTGGTTAGGGACTCATTCACCCTAGGGTGAATGGATCCTAGATGAGGGTTTTGAAACAAGTTTTTACATATTTTTAAGTGATTTTCAAAAGTTTCCAAATTCTGGTTTGTTACAAAAAAGTTTTAGTTTGACTTTTCTGTGAAATTCAATGTGAAATGCATGTACAAAATCTGAGAAAATGATAACCTAAAACACCTAATTTGATATGCAATTTTGTTTCAATTTTCAAATGCAAGTTGATATCATGTAATGTTATGTAAATGATATGCAATATGACTGATTTTTTTTGTATTTTTCAGATTTGAAGAATGCAAAATATGTAATCCTAAAACCCTTAAATGAAATGCAAAGTAGACACTCTAAATGAGACCTAATTCAATGCAAAGAGATGCAAATGGATGCAAGATCTAAATCTAGGATGAAAGAGGACTCCAAAATTAGAAAATGCAATGATCAAACTCACTTTCAAAACGACAAGTTCACCATAATGAAATAAAGAAAAATATGTTCACTGAAATGAAACAAGTATGATGCACCTATTTCTCTAGTTTCATTCAAAATATGTGTTACAAAGTGCAAATGAGGAATAATAATCAAATCTAACCCAACTAATAGTCAAAATGTAGATCTAGAAAGGGTAAAATGTTGTGTACCTACCACCAAAGATGTTTTTTTAGACCTCACTAAGGACTCATTCAACCTATGGAAAATGGGTCCTGGCTAGGGTTCTGGAAAATCATTTTTTTGGTTCTATTCTACAAGGTTTGCACTCCCAAATTCTAGTTGTTCACTGTCAAAAAGTTGAAAATAAATCCTGTAGATCAGTTTCCATGATTTGACAACTTTTCTTGCAACTTTCTTCAATTTTTCTCTCCAATTGATCTTCAGCCTAAAATATGCAATCACACATCAAAGAGAGAAATTTTTTGTTTTGTTAGGGAATAAGGGTTTGCCTTGGTCAAACCCTGTTTTGGTAATTAAACCTTAAAATGAAATGAAACATGAAAGAAGGGATGATGAATGAACAACAATGTCACAACTCACCACACCTTATTTGAACCTTGGATAAATATACAAACTAGCATGAAGTGGCATCCATGGATGTAGAAATTTATCATGAAACTTGGTGTGAAACAATGCCTTTGATATTCTTGATTGATCTTGAACACTACATCACCATATTAGCTCAAACAACATGCATGGTGCAATAAATCTTTGACATGATGAAAGGAATCTTGATTGCTGCAATAATTTTCAATAATTCTACCCTTGAATGCCTTGAAATTTCTCTCCAATTCTCTCAATAATTCTCTTGTAAAAACTGCTTGATCTCATGAAAATTGCTTAGATGAAACATAGTGAAATAACCTTGTATTTATATGTATCTTAAGATTAATTCTCAAAATTCAAATATCAAAAGCTAGCATTGAATTATGGATTTGAAATCATTAAAATACCACCAAAAACATATTTCAAACAGGGGTCCTAGGTCTAAGTGAGGACCCATTCGCAATAGGGCGAATGAGTCCTAGGCCACTTACCTAGAACACACATTAGACAATGTTAAACATTATGTAAAATTAGGGTGATAGGACTAAGTGAGGACCCATTCAACCTATGGCGAATGGGTCCTAGGTCACTTACCTAGGACACACAACTTATAAAATTAAGTGTTGTGTAATGACATTTATGAATGCCAGGTTTTATCCCTTAGAATTTGCATTTAATTAGGCTTGGATTTAAATTAAAGGGGCCAATTAAGGAAAATTAACCTCAATCAATTAATAAAGCCCTAGATTAATGTGAAAGTGTAATGGTACACCTTACAACATAAAAAATAAGGCACAATTAAGTCCATTTAATCTAAAAGGGCCCTAAACTTAATGTGAATATGAAAAACATATTATAGCAGTAAATAAAGGCAACATTAAGCTCATTATTATTAATTATTCCCAAATTAAGTGTGAAAAGGGGATACTTTTTCCTACACTACATATCCATAAGACCTCATCATTGTTTCCATTAGGTTTGTACCTAACGTGAGAATCATTTCTATCCATGTTTGTTATTGGTTGAGATATTGATTATATATTATACATGCCCATTTTGTATGCACCATGGTTGGTGTACATGTGTGAACATTACTCCCATGATTGGTATGAGTGTGATTGTTTCCCTTTTGATTATCTTTTAGCATGGTGAGGTGGACCTATGAGTTCCACATGGTTGGGTGGCATGGAATCATCATTGGGGACTAGTGGATTCATTAAAGTACCTCGAGATCCTATTCATAGATGAAAAATGCTTCATATTTCATTGTTTACTTTTTCTAAAAATTCAAAGTGTATATTTTTGGATATTTGAGTCCTTGTATCTAATTGTAATATTATATGGAGCCTCCTAAGTGGAAGGATTATAAACCAACCACATAAGTGGCAATGATGTAATTTATTTTACCATATATCAATATTGATATCAAATGTGCATGTCATGTTCTATATGTTTTTAACTATTATTATGATGGTTAAAATTAACTAAAGCACTTTCAATTTAGGTTTAAAATTAACACAAATATTTAGAAAATATTCAATTATTGGTAGCATTGAAACATAATACTAATAATGTCTCTAAGTTAAGTTTGGGTGAGAGAACTAACATGTTGAGGTGTTGTTTGTGGTTCTCGTATTGGTTAAGGGGTGAATGTGTTGTGTAGGAAATATTCACCTTCATTCCTTTGTCTTTAGAGTTATTTTGGAGACCCTTGTATGCTTCTCAATCCTTGGGAGACGTATCCTTCTTTGTAGGCTTGTTGGAGATTGAGAGGGTGGTGTCTACCTGGGTCTTCTTGTCATTTTTATCATTTTAGAGTATGTTTTATGTTATATCCTATTCTTTGTGGGTCTTGATAATTGTACCTAGGTTGGAGAATTGGAAACAATATGGTCACTCTCTAGCCATGACTATAGTGCAAGAATAGGGCACTAGTGAAAAAATTAGACTATAGGACAAATTTGTGGCTCCAACACTTTTCCAAGACACTTGAGAAACTCTAGGATGTAAATGCATTCCTAGGATAGTTATGGATTCATTCTAGCATCCCTCTAGTGTGTTAGTGTCATTTTACTATGCTCTTGTCCTCTTGCATCTTACCATCCTTTATTTCATTAAACAATGAGTTCTTCCAAGGTTTTCCTAGGAAAACTAGTTGTATATGAAAGTTGTTCCCCTTTGTTGTATGAGTCTTCCTATGTTGTCTTATCACCGAGTGTCGAAATTTTAAATTTATACCATGTTTTACATCAAGAAGCATGCCTTTGCATGGAAGTGGCGTGTTGGTGTTCCCAGTGGTACCTTCTAGGGTTGTAGCACCTTGAGGATTATTATTCCTTATGCTAAGATATTACTTGTTGGGATACACCACACTTTTGGGCTTATTAAGTGTGTCTTGTGTTGGGAAATTATGGTCATCCCATTTAGTAAATATGTGACATCCCTTAGTGATATTGCCTCTTGGTTGGGTTCTCCCTAGGTGTCGTAAAGGTAAAGTCAAGTACATGTGGAATATATTCAAAGTAGATAATTCCCTTATCATACCCATGTGTTGTAAGTATTCATATTATGCCACCTTTCTCAGAGAAATGGTGATGTCTCATGTGGTGTGTTATTTTGTGTATTGTGACATATTAGTCGTATGTTGACATGCAATGCAACTTAATAGTGTTGTATCTTAATTTTCTTGTATTGCATTTAAAAACTTATTTGTTGGTTTAATGTCTCAATCATGCAGCTTGGGGAATTACATTAGGCATAATCATCTACTAAAAAAGAGGAGAGGCATTCTCAATAATTAAGTCTTCAATTACTAGCATTAATAAAGGCACTAGATCAATTCCACAATTTCCTAGTAAATCTACATTTATTTCTCTCTAAAAATATGAACAAAGAAAACATCCATTGGTTTCCAATATAGAAAGCCAACTTTTGAGATTGTATTACCAAGCCTCTAGTCTTGAGTAGAACTCTTTCCAAGCCTTGAGATAATGCTTTGAGAATCATCCTTTGTAATCAAACACATACATCTTGAAATGATAGTCACCTTTAAGTCTTTCAACAAAGCTTACAATTCCACTTAATTATTTAATTTCATCCCTAGAAAAAGGACACTTTGTCATTGAACTTTCTAATATCGTTCCTATAAAAGAATCCAACACCACAAGGAACAAATTACCCCTAAAAGAATCATAAAAATATAACTTCACAAACCATTTCCAAATTTCTTTCATGCTACTAAGAATCTCTTTTTGAATTTTAGACCATGCCATTAATAGGGGTGAAGGTTATGTATATTAGAGTGGAGGCTACAAGTTCACATTAGTAAAATAATATTTTTTAGAATGTTTACATGAAAATTATTTCAACGATTCGATCTAATCAAGTGAATTTAATTATAAATAATTTAATGATTCAATAATGACATCCAATCAAGTGAATACAATTGTAATGATTAATTAATCACATTAACAAACTAGCACACATGAACCCAATTAATAATGATAGTTTTGATAAATTAGCTTCTAGGAACTCAATTACAACAACATTGTATCTAATTGACTTATAAGAGCCCAATCATAACGATGGTATGATAAATTAACAAATTAGTGCAAATGAATCAAGATATTAATGTTTGGTTCAACAAATTAGTTGATATGAACCCAACTGAAACAATGGTTTCAATGAACTAGTGCATATAAATTTATGCACCTTGTTGAACCAATGAAAAATGATTGGTCAATACCCATGAATTTAATGAAAAATGTGTAATTATCCAAGCCACACACCAAGGACATTATCTAACAAAATATTTTTTTTTAAAACAACAACAATGAAGATACGACAACATGTCACACTACACAACAAATACAAGGTGAACCCACAATAGTGGGTTACAAACCCATGGATGAACAAAAATCATAGGTGGCCCAAAAAAATTGCAAATATCTTCAAACGAAGAGGCTTCATTTGAGATAAAATCCTTCATGCAAAGGGGGGCCTTCAAATGAAACCTCTCTCCATGTTACCTTCATTTGAAGGTCTTCTAATGAATATCTTTTAATAAAATAATGCCTTTGTTTGAAGGGGGCCTTCAAACGGAGGCATTTTTTTTAAAGAGTTTAAAACTCTCAAATGAAAAAATAATCATCATTTTTAGTTGCAACTATCCATGGAAAAACAAAGAGGAAAATTGAAGGTCTACGACTGTTACAAACTCGTTCCAGCCACCACGTCTTACCCTAGCACTGTAGACAGGTGTGTTCAAGAAATCCTAGTTTAGATTAGTTTACTTATGAATGGAAACCATACAAATCCTTCAAAACAATTTCTCCCATGGTCCTACATATGATCAACCATACCTTCATGCATTGCATATAAGACATTGAAACTCCATCTTTGAATGCATTCATGACCATTTGAATTAGAGGAGGAAAAGTTTTGGGTTATATGCATCTCATGTAAAATCTAATGCAAATCAAATTCCATTGAAATAGATTGAGAACCCATATTATGAGAAATAGTCTTAACAAGCATGAAATCAACATTTACAAGAATTGACAAGTAGGTATTCCATGGTCCATTAATGATAACTCCGTATCTTTAAAATTATTAATTGGAGTATATTCTTCTATAAAATACAAAGGGGAAATAATGAATCCTTCTCCAAATAGAAATTTATCATCAGAGGTTTCTAGGCACCAATTTGGGATAAAAAAAAATATGGGAATGAGAATATTCATCTATTTGATCATTCTTTACTCTTTCATGACTACCCATACACTTTCTTTGATATGTACACAATTTTCAAGATCACCATCTATTTCATGTTCAATGGTTTCAAGATAATATTTTTCATTTATTTCCTTAGAATCAAAATAATTATTAGATGTACACATACATTTATCTTCTTGAACATATGCTTGGTTTGAAAAAATAGCATGAGAAGAAATAAAAATAAATTCACAATAATTGATAAAGAAACATCTCCATGACTAAAGGATTCAAAAAGAGGATTATTTCTAACCTTTAATGCTTCATAAAACCCATGTTGCACATACATGAAAGAGATGATGGTTGTTGGTCCATCTTCACATCCCTTGTCTTCAAACTATTCTTTCATATGTAGCTTAGTTGCATTCCTTTTTATTGGTTAATCATTGATTTGGTGAATTACATCTTTTTATATGACAAATATTTCTTCATCAATATAGAATCTTACAAGGAAAAGGATTTTACATTTTTCATCATTAAATTGGTATTAGTTTTGGGTCTATAAGTTCAATAGGTTGTTGATTTCCATCAAAAATATCATACCATCAATAATTAAAAATAATAGTATTTTCAACTTGTTGAAATCATTCTAATTGAGTTTCTTTCTTGGTTAAAATTGTACCAACTATGGATGTTATTTAAGGAATTTTTACTATGGTTTCACATAGGCTTAAGAAGAAAAATGACACATAATTATTTACAACTTGAAAAGAATCTCTTTTCCACTTCTAGGTGTTGAATGAAAAATTGAGATTAATCATAATAGGTAATGAACTAACACAGTAACCATAAAAACTATAATTCAAAACCAAACATAATCCAAATTGACCAAGTACAATCAACACAAAGAAATGAATTAATAAAGTATTACAATTACCTTCATCATGTCAATGTGATTTACCTCCATTGTTCTTCTTTACCTTGCTTTGATCTCAGATTATATAATGCACTTCTTCACTTCGAGCTCAAATGTGTGAATGAGATCAATATATGTAAAACACTAAAGTTCATGGTTAGGGCACCTTCTCCCTGCCAAAAATCATATGTCTAGATGCTTCTAAGAAAGGCATTATTTTCCAGATAAATTTCATTTATCACTTTAGCTACTAAAATCTGTACTGTGGAAAAACTTTGAACCATATCCACAATATTCAAAATGAAAATTGACACAAGATTGGAAGGAAAAAATATTCTCTGTGATTGTAGATGCAGAATTTCCTCCCCTATAATGGATTTTCTGCACTTATACATTAGTTATATATTATATTGTATTTATATCTAATAAGATCTATTATAAAATATAATATAATTATAAATATAGCTATAATATTAATTTAAAAATAAATTTGATGGAAATTCAAAAATAATATGTCGAGTTAATTCATAGAAGTGAATGAATGACATTTTCTTGAAGTTGGTGGCGTGCTTGGTTTGCGCAAGCCAAGGGTGACCCTAGCGGCGGGCTAGGAGGTGTTTTACATGCATGGGGTCAAAGAGTGGGGTCAATTTGGGGTGGATAGTGTTGGGTTGGGAGTAGAGTAGAGTGAAGGAGGTGTGCAAATCTACTGTGTGGGGGTTCTTTTTCCTTTTCTTGGTTGTGTGTAGGAGTTTGGTGGGTTTTCCTACCTGCCTTTGTGGTTTGTCTTTGATTTTTGCTTTCTTCATCCTCCTCTTTGCATGTAAAGGCTATGGGGCATCTTAGTAGTATTTCAGCTGGTGGTGACCCCTCTCTGGAGTGAGGATTACCCAAGATCAAGAAAGTGAATGGTTGTTTGAAGAGATGCAATGAACGTCCTATTTTGGTGATTCAACTAGAGTTTGTATTAGAGGATGTTGCATATTTGAGAAATCATGCTCTAATTTATAAATTCATGGGATTCAACTTTCTTTTCCAGTTTTAGAATCTTAGATTCAGAAGGTTTGGAACCCTAAAGGAGATATGGAGATAATGATGGTTGCCAACAATTATTTTTTGGTTGTGTTTACATGCATGAAAGACAAAAACAAGGATTTTGAAGGTGGCCCCTACTTCTACAATCAGGTACTATTCATGAAACAATGGCATATGGGCTTCAATTCAGTTGAGGAGTTTCCTACAAGGATTTATGTCTAGGTTTGTCTTCCTCAACTTTTGTTGGAATTTTGGAGGAGTGATATCCTGCATATGATTGTGAGCTCCTTCTCAACAAATTGATTGCTTCAAATCAACAAACCTTGGATAGAAAGGTAATTACTTATGCTCGTATTTATGTTGAAATTGATTTAAATAACTATTTTTCATATTATATGGAAATTTACCTTGGATCATCTCCATGGATTCAATAGCTAGACTATGAAACCCTTCCTTTCAAATGCTAATTATGTCATCAATATGGGTATCTACAAAGGAAATTCCCTCAGTTCAAACAGGCAATTGGTGCTACTTGTATACACCTAAAAATGGTCTAGATAATCTAATTAATTAAATACGACTTATTTGATTAATTAACCTTAAATTCAGCTACTATTAAATAAATAGAAATATTTATTTATAGTTCATTTTTCTAATTCTTCAATTTTAATTAAATAAACAACTTCAATATTTTGTGTTATTTAATCATCTAATCATGTTTCTTCTTAATTAAATAAACAGGTTTAAATACTTTGCTGTTTAATTATCATATCTCTTCTATATTTATTTAATAAAAAAATTCTATAGTTTGTTTTATTAAATTAATTATTCTCTTTTGCTAATTTGAATAAATCAAAATATTCAAATAAAGGAAACTTCCTCTATTCACTCACCAATAAAATTGGATATTTTATATCTAATTAATTCAATAGGCATTCACGGGAAAGTTGTGGAGACAAATTGGAAATGAAACTTCTTCATCTCCTTCCTCTAATTCTTCCTATTATCTGGCCTGATGTTTTCATGGGGAAAAACCATTCCCATGATCAGCTCAAGGTTCTTCATCTCTCTCCATTCAATCTTCCAAATTGAATCCAGGCCTTTGTTGTGTTGCCCCATCACAAATGTGTTGTCGTGAATCTATAAATACAACCTTCTTCTACAAGAAATGGATCTGAATCCCAACTTTGTGCAATCTTACTCTGTAGAAATAGCAATTCAACATTCAAGCAATTGAGCAAATAGCATTTAGCAAATAGCAATCATAACAATTTAGAATAACAATCATGGCTTTCCATTTAGTTGCATCATAGTTTATTGTAGCTTCTTTTATCGGATTTCATGTCAATTTAGATTATAGTAGCTTCATCATATCATTTAGATATCATCATATAGAATTAGATTATTGCATTTAGCAGCATCTCATTCTCTAGATTGGCATTTTAACAGTCACAATGCTTACCAAATCTGAGAGCCCTCTGTGATTTAATAAATCTTTGGAGATAGGGAACAATGAGACGCTTTCAAGAGTTTTCCTCTTTTTAACTAGTTTAATTTATTGATTCTCTTGATATAATGTTTCATTAAGAAGTGTTGTTTGTTATTTCATTCTTTACTTATTTCACACTTACATTTTGGCGCCCACCGTGGGGCGTATACCCCATGTTTTAATAATATTTTTGAAAAGTGTTCGTATAGGATTTTGGTGTGTTTTCTTTTAGCGTGACCGAGGGATTTTGTGGCGCATCCGACAAAAAATTTAGCACTTCTGACTGTTTCAAAGCATCTGACGAAAACTTTAGCACTTCTAACTATTTTAGCGCATCCAACAAAAAGTATAGCGCTTCTAAAGTCTGTTTTAGCGCATCGACCAGAAGTACCTAGCGTGGTTGACTGTCCCATGATCAATCCTGTTTCAGCACTTCTGACAAATTCTATAATGCTTCTGACAAATTCTACAACACTTCCAATAATTTCTGTAGCAAATCTAATCAATTAAGTGGCGCTTATGACCTGCGTTATAGCACAACTATAACTTGTTGTCTAGATCCGACGCGACCATGACCAATAATTTTATTTTTACATTTGGACTAAAATGAACCAATCCTAGGGTAGTCATTTGGATTAAAATATATCAATCCTAAGGTAGTCATCATACATTTTCTATTTCAGTTAAAATTGATATCATGTCTTTTGTGAAGCAATATCTTCATGTAGAATAGCAAACTATCATTTGGGATTTAAAACTAAACATTTGATTACTATGATTGTGTGGTGATAGGCCTATCCTCTCCCCTTAACTGGGTGATCAAAATTCCAAACTCATCTTTTAATTTCATGCAATTTACGCTTCGTTAAATCCTTTAGAAGGCCTGTCGTAGTGGGAAAAAGTACTCACCCTCTGAGAATGACATGAGTGGGAACAACCAAAGCCAGGTTTTCCAACCCACTATAAAATAAAAGTGAATCTGAGGAAACCCACATTTGCTAGAAGTGTGCAAGATAACCATCCCCAAAATATTTGTTCTAAAGATTGGGAGGTCTCTTGAGGGAGTTTATCATTTTCTGCTCCGAACGGAAACCCTATCTATGAACCATGGTGTAGAATCTAGCTGAGTTAGTAACCAAACATTGTAATACTCGAAGTGCAAGGGGAGGGAAGAATTTGCCCCCAAGACACTCAACATATAATTGCCAAGGACCGTTTGCTCAAGGGATCAAGAAATCTAACTTTGAGTACGCGCCTAGAAAAGACAAAAACACGGGCGCCCTCTAGGGGGTGACACAACTGTGTGAGTCGACACAATTTTAAGATGTGGGTTGTTGAGTATAACGATGACTGTTTTGACCTTAAGATTGAGTGTGCTTGAAGTGTATTCTTTGTTAAAAACCAGTGGAAATAAAAAAGGATCATGTTTGATTCTTGAACATACACTTATTGTGTAGATTCTAGGACTTAAAAACAACTGTTCTACAATTGCTTGCTATGTTTTCAAATCATTAATCCAGATAAAGATCATCCAGAAAAACACAAAACGTTTGACAAAATCAAATTGTGAAAATTTATGATTAGGGATTGGAAATCCACAACATTTGTCAAGAAATCTCTTGCAAAGAGAGTTAGAAAACCAAAGAAGCAACTTCCTCATCCCTCTAGAGTCTGGAATATACATTCTTCTTTGGTATCTCAAAATGTCATCTAGTTTAATCTCATACCCATCAAACCGATGATCTAATGGATTCTCTGCTAGGGAATTCTTCACTCTTTTGTAGTGCTCATCCCCTAGAAAATGTTGTATCACCTATTGTCTCATATTAGACCTTGTCAAGATCATGGTTGCCATGTGTCTTTGTCTACTAAGAGCATCAACCACTCTATTCTCTTTTCCCTTTATATACTCAATTTTGAAGTCATACTCACTAAGGAATTCCAACCACCTTCTCTATCGTGCATTAAGGTTTGGTTGAGTCAAAATGTATCGCAATCCTAAGTGTTTTGTCTTGAGTTCAAATGGCTTCCCTAAGAGATAATTCCTCCACATCTGTAAGGCGTGAACTATTGCAGCCAACTCTAAATCATGCGGTGTGTAATTCACCTTGTGTTGTCTAAGCTTCCTTGATTCATACACTATCACTTGTCCATCTTGCATTACTACTACTCACAATCCCTCGCCTGAAGCGTCTGTGATTACAATGAATCTTCCATTAGGATCAAGGATGGTCAGTACTAGTGTTGTTGTGAGCCTCTCCTTTAGGAGTTGGAACGCCTGTTCACACTTCTCAGTCCATTCAAACCGTGTTCCCTTTCTTTGGAGTGATGTGATTGGAGATGCAATATAGGAGACCCTTGCACAAACTTTCTATAGTATCTTGCGAGGCCCATGAAGCTACAGACTTCTAACACGTTGTGAGGCACCAACCATTCCACAATTGCCTTGATCTTCTCAGGGTCTATAGAGACTCCCTTAGCTGAAATAATATGGCCTAGATAGTGCACCCTGTCTTGATAAAATGAGCATTTGGATAGCTTCCCAAAAAGTTTCTTCTCTCTCAGTTGGTGTAAAACTATCCTCAAGTACCTAAAAACAAAGTCATCCAAATAGTCTTTGAACACACTAGTCATGAGGTTCATGAAAGTTGCAGATGCATTGATCAAACCAAAAGGTGCCATAGTGAACTCGTAATGTTCATACTAAGTTTGAAAGGTAGTCTTCTGAATATATTCTTCCTTTATTCTCAACTAATGGTATCTCGACCTGAGATCAATTTTGGAGAACACTGTCGCTCCCTTCATTTGGTCAAACAACTCATCGATCCTCAAAAGTGGGTATCGATTCTTGATGGTTGGTTGCCTTGTTCAACATTCGATAGTCTATACATAGACGCAAGGTTTCATCCTTCTTTTTCACGAAGATAATGGGTTCTCCCCAAGGAGACACACTAGGTCTTATGAGCCCCTTGTTCAACAATTCCATTAACTAGGCCTTCAACTCATAGAGTTCGTGTAATGCCCTCCCCAAGATTAAGTGAATAAAATACTACAAAGTAACTAAATAAGAGAAGTAAGTAATTAAATAGAATAATTAAAGATAAACTACTTAATTTAAAACATGTCTAGCATTATAGATTTAATATCAATAATGATGAAGTCTTGCACGCTCCAAAAGAATATTTTACAAGTTAGATACTTTCTCTACTAATCCAACAATTGAATTTACAAGAGGGAATGGTAATAATAATAAAAATAATAATGATAATGTCACTAAAAAAAATTATGCAATCATTACTTTATGAGGATTCCAATAATGTATACAACTAATGTTAATATAAACAAAAAAATGATTTTTCCTTTTTAAAATCAAACATTATTGTTCCAATTTTACACTAATTGTAATCATCATTTGTATTCATTTAAACTACACATAAACATAGAATATATTTTGATAAGGTCAGCATTAAATCTCCACAATAACATTAACTTAACCCCCAAAAGATATTTTTTTACCATTAAATCATAATCAAATAGGACATCTAAAATTGTTAGTGAAGGTAAAATCAAGATTACATAAAGCTTGAGATGTGTAATAGAATCAAATACTAAAGATGCATCGTAAGTGGTGAATCAACCTCAATCTATTTACCTTTCCAAGTGAGCTATTTAATGCCTAATCATTAGAAATGAAGACAATAATTTAAACAATACTTCAAACCAATATTACAAGCATAAACCTATAAGAAATAAGCTAACAAGAACTATACCACCTAATATTGAACACACTAACGTTATAGGACTAATAACTCGACAACTTGAGATTCATTATGTATGTTTGCAGTATACACCCACAACTAAATATATACACATAATTCGTGACTATTTAGTTTGTTAACATTTGTTAGTAACTATACTTTAATGGATTTAGAAGATTTAACATTATAATTCACAAATTAAACCTTATTTCTTTACTTCATAACTCTACCCAAATTATTATTCTTCATTCTAATGATTAGGCATTAAATAGCTCACTTGGAAAGGTAAATAGATTGAGGTTGATTTACCACTTATAATGCATCTTTAGTATTTGATTCTATTATACATCTCAAGCTTTATGTAATCTTGATTTTGCCTTCACTAACAATTTTAGATGTCCTATTTGATTATGATTTAATGGTAAAAAAATATCTTTTGGGGGTTAAGTTAATGTTATTGTGGAGATTTAATACTAACCTTATCAAAATATATTCCATGTTTATGTGTAGTTTAAATGAATACAAATGATGATTACAATTAGTGTAAAGTTGGAACAATAATGTTTGATTTTAAAAAGGAAAAATTATTTGTTTTGTTTATATTAACATTGGTTGTATACATATCATAATTTTAAACCTAGGAGAGGATGGAGAGGAGCGGGAAGAGGAGAGAAGGGGGAAATTTGAATTCTGGAGATGATTCAGATGGAGAAGGAGAGGATGTAGAGGACGTGGATGGATCGTTGTTGGGAGGCGGTGGCGACGGAGAAGGAGAGGTTGCAGAGGACGCAGATGGTTCTTTGTTGGGAGGCGATGGTGACTTATGGTTGGATTGGTTGTTGTTGCATTGTTGGGTTGTGATGGATTTGTGTTGTTTGCTTCCTTCTTCTAGTCAGGTGGTGGTGGTGCAGAGCAAGCTATTGTTGTTTAGATGGGAGGCGACAATTTTGCTTGTTCATCAGGATAGGATGGAGGATGTTGTTGTTCCTCTGGTTTTTGTCTGCTTTTTGGCCTACCCTTTGCATTTCTTCTTGAGGGTTCTGGTTGTGGCCTTTGTAGGGTGTGCTTGTTTTTCCTTTTAGCTGGTAAGTGTGTGTTGTGGGTTTACTGATGAGGTTTGGTTGGAGGATGGGCTTATTTCTGGTCCTATTGGGCATAATGGGATGGCTTGGGTGCTCTTTTTGATGGCTTGCTCTCTTTCTGAATTCTTCTTGGCTTCCCTTTGCCCCTTTCTATTGTCTGCTTGGTGGCACCTTTTTAGCGGCAGGTTTTTGGCGATGGCATGTGCCACGTCTATTTCTACTCCTCCCGTGGATGTCCTTGTGTGGATGATCCTCTTATGTTTTTGGCTGCCTCTCTTGGTGTGGGTGAGTATGGGTTTCTTTGAGAAAGTTTGGGTGCAGATTGGGCCTCTCTTTGTTCCTATTCGATGTAATAGGAAGTCTTGGTGGTCTTTATTGTTGGTCTGGTTTGTTTTTGGCTTCCTCTTGGCTATCCTTTTCTTTTTCCTGTCGCTCATTTGGTGGCTCTATTTTGGGGTTTTTTGTTCTTGGAATGTTTTGAGCTCTTCCTGGCTCCTTTTTGAGGTGTGGTGGTGTTTCCCACTAGTTGGTTGTTGGGTGTTTTGGCTTATCTCTAGCTCCAATCGACGTGTTGGGGTTGCTTGGTGTGCCTTCCTGCTGGCCCTTCTCTTGATTTCCATCTTGTTTGGGTTCTCCTGATCCTCTTGGGGGTTAGGCATACTCAGTCACTCTAGGACTAAAACTTTGCATTTGGTGGACTTTAGGCCTGTGGTGTTCTCTGTGGCCTTGTTTGCTTTGGCTGACTTTTTGTTGTGGCCTTGTATTCTCAAGCTGAATTTCTTTAGATCCTTCTTGTTGAGGATGTTGTTTTTCCTCTTGCCTCCTAGATGGCTGATGTTGGGGTTTGTGGTCTTTTCTTGGGATGAGATACTTCTTGTTAGTATTCTTTTGGCTCAGTTGGTTTGGCATTGTGTGAAGGCTCAGAAGTGGGTGAGTGATTGGCTTGATGTTGGGTTATTTTCTTTGGAAACCTAGTTGAGTTCTTATGTGAAAGTTGTGAAGGTGGACCTATGGTGTTTATATGTGTTTCTTCTCCTGGTCTTCAACTTGTTTATGGTGTAGTGGTTACTGGAAGATTTTACGGTTGCATGCTTGGCTATTGAGTTAGTTTTCTCCTCTGGTCATATGGAGGTGGACCTCCCTCAAATGTTCTTATTAACATGGATTGTTCTCCTATGGAGGTGGAGGTGGAGGATGTTGTTGATTTCTGGTTGCGGTGGTCTTATTGCTAGTAGCATCCTCTCCAATAGAGGGGAGCCCATTCCTTTAGAGGTGTGTTTGGAGCTATTTTCCTATCACTAGAGTGTTTTGATGGAGGTATTGTTGCTGGAGTTGTCCATGGATGATTTGGGATCTTTGGATTCTCTTGGTTTGCTGTAGGTTGGGTGGTATTCTAAGTTTCTTTCTTTGTCCCAACTTTTTGAACTGATTAGGGGTTTAATGGTGTCATACATCATTAATCTGGGTATCCTTCTTGGCTCTATGGTGTATTCCATGAGCTGCTAGTTTGTTCATGCCTAGCAGATGCAGGTAGTTTTTTTGTATCTCTAAGGGTTTTTGGTTCCTAGTAAAACTAGGTTGTTTTTGGGGTTTCAAGCCCTTGTCTGTTTGTTTGATGCAATGGATGTAGTCATGTTTATTTTTTAGAAGTTGTTGTGATGTTGTTGTAGGTTTATGGTTTATTTTTCTATAGCCTGACTTTCCTTGTAATGGGTTTCGGGGCCCCATCAAAACCCACTTTTACCTCTAATAAAAAACATTGGTTGTATACATTATTGGAATCCTCATAAAGTAATGATTACGATTTTTTTTAGTGACATTATCATTATTATTTTTATTATTATTACCATTCTCCCTTGTAAATTCAATTGTTGGATTAGTAGATAAAGTATCTAACTTGTAAAATATTCTTTTGGAGCATGCAAGACTTCATCATTATTGTTATTAAATCTATAATGTTAGACAAGTTTTAAATTAAGTAGTTTATCTTTAATTATTCTATTTAATTACTTACTTCTCTTATTTAGTTACTTTGTAGTATTTTATTTGCTAAATCTTGGGGAGGGCATTATAGTTTGGTAGTGGTCATCTGATAAGGTGCTTTGGATTAAGGCTTAGCTCCTAGTACAAGGTCAATAGAGAAGTCAAATTCTCATTTTGGAGGTACTTCATGAGTTCATCAGGGAATACATCTCAAAACTCCTTGAGAATAGGGTAGTCATCTAGATATGGTTCCTTGCTATCAAGGTTACTAATATGCACAACATAAATAGCACATCCCTTTCAATGAGCCTTTTTGAGCCGCATAGCAGAGATCTGTCTAAGCTCCAAGGGTCTTTGCATCCCACAAATCTTGACTAGGTTCCCGTAATCATCTAGACAACTAACTACCTTATCCTCATAGTTCACTACTAACTTATGCTTGGCTAACCAGTTTATTCCTAGAATTACATCGTATGAGCCTAAGGGTGCCACATATAGGTTAACCTAGGTTTGGAAGGTTGGAAGCTCTAACTTGATACAAAAGAGATAGGTGTCTACCCTCCACTCTACGCAGTTTCCAGAATCGATTGTCCATAAGTTTGTCATGTATCCAGGTCTAATGGGTATCTTATATATTACCCCTAGGGTCTATTAAACATTCAATAGCTCTGGTATTGAAGTTAAAATAGAGGCAATTCGGCCATAAAGCTTACCCATCAACTGTATTGGAAAATCTTGATACTCTTCCTGCTTGTTATCCATTGCAACATGGATTTGATGATGCTAAGACTACTGATACTTTCATGCCCTTCACAACTTCGACCACTACAGAAAATTTGAGGCATATTGATCACCTCCATAAGTACAACACCCATCACAAGGCCATTTGCAACCTCCTGGCTTGTCCTCTCTGAAGCCCTTCTACTTTTGGTCATCTTTGACTTTGTTATTATTTGCCTTCTTGCTCTTTCCACCATTACCACTATCACCTTTCTCTTGCGACTCACTTCCCCTCTTGAGATTATAGATCTGATGGTTCTTGTATCCTTTATGAAACTTATTGTTCCCAAACTGAGGCTTAGGATTTGAATTGTTACAGAGGTTGGATAACTATTGTAATTTTTGCTCATGTTTGGTGACCTTTAGGAAAACTTCGTTCATGGTGAGAGGATCATGCATGTCCAATTTTTCTCCAATGTGGGGTCTAAGTCCCAATATGAACTTTCAGATATGGAAACGTTCATCTCCCTGATATTGGGGCACATACTTCAATAGATTGTTGAACTTTTCCTAGTATTGGGTCACAGTCATGCTCCCCTGAGTTAGGTTTTAGAATTATGTCACCTTCTTGTCAAAAAAGAGCTATGATAACCATCTCTTCCTAAAATATTGGAGGAAGAGTTCCCAAGTAATCTCAACTGGTTGAAGATTCCTTTCTAACTTTTCATTGTCCTACCAAGTAGTTGTTTCTCTCAAAAGCTGATACATAGCCCATGTCGCTTTAGTTTGGTCGGATAGGTTATAGATTCCAAAGTATTTATCCATCTCTATGATCCATGCCTCAACTCCTGCTCTGATGGCTTTACCATCAAACTTAGGTGGTGCTACTCTTTTGAGATATTTTCCAAGTTCTTCCTCAATTTGACCTTGAGGACCTTCTCCTGGACCACCCTCCCCCTGATTGAATTTTGCATTCTTGTGAACTTGATCCTTGCATGCCACTCAAACCTCATGTTCTATGTGATCCATACAAGCCTCTTTCCTGTTCAAAACCTCTAGAATATGTTCCAACCTCTTGTTTGGTCTGTTGTTTGACCCACTACCACCCGCCTCTTGCCTAGTGGTCACCGTGCTGACTCACACCCAACTTGCATCACATTTCATGTCTATTGTAACTTAACACTAGGTTCTACGAGTAAACGGTCTTATTTTACATAACATTACATACACATGCGTATATCACTCATTCATTGAAGACATACACATTCATGCACAATAAACATATTTTGGATTTCTTCATTTGAACACACCAAAAATAACACCTTGCTTTATTTATATTAAATGTGGGTCAATAGACCCTTATTTACAAAAAACTTCTTCTAACATTATTCAGTTTTCTCATTCTTAGAGAGAGGACACTTTTCTAGGTCCTCATCAGAATTTACAACATTTTTCTTAGAAGAGGAGGGTTGAGCACACAAGCTCTCCTTTTCCCCTTTAGTTAATAAGGGTGTGTTTGGTCCACACCCTAGAGGCCAATCTCTGATTGTGGAAAGCTTATTAATCTTAGGAGTTCACTTTGATTCCTCAATCTTCTTGCCTCTCTCCAGTTTAAGTCGAGTGAAGGCTTGAGCTAAAGTCTCATTGTCAAGAATCTCGAGTTGAACCTTAGTCTTGGTGTTTTCTTCCAATACAAATTTCTTGTTCGAGGTCCTAACGGTCTTCCCTTTCTTTCTTCTTGAATTAGACCTTCCCATACCTACATTCAATCCAAGTTTGGTCAATCCTTAGGACAACTCAATTTGTTCAAGGGTCAACTATCCCCTAGTCATGGCTATTGTGGACTCAAAAGGCCTAGAGTTGAAACCTATGCTCTTATACCAAATGTAATAACCCATTCTAATTATTACTTAATTATATTATTGCAAATGATATTATGAATATTTAATTTTAAAAAGAAATAACTAAGTAGCTATTTTCAATCATAGCAACACATGTCTAATTAAAATAAGAGTCATGATAATATGTATTCATTTACAAATGTTAATTACAATACCCAAGTTGACTTGGCTCATTGGGCCACAAAGTCAATACAATATACAATTTTACATCAAGGTTACATCATAGTCCATGATAATCATGAAAACATCCAAGGTTTCCTCTTCATGCTCGCCTGCACTGGTGGACAAGAACATGGCTGAAGCGCTTTACTGCCCAACCACGAAGCTTACGCTTCTCCAAAATTCTTCCTACTTGAGGAATGTATGACCATGCACGAAAATTTTAGCAAGAGAACAATCTACAAGGTGGAATCTGGTGTGTGCCCAAACATCAACATGCATCTCTATCTATGATTTAGAAAAATGCAAGTTCTATGTTAGGAATGGCAGCGAGTGTAGTCACAAAGTCCATACATACATAATAGGCTAATTGCTTGGCCAAGCATTCAAATTAGTTGCAACAACAAAAGATAGTTTTTGGATAAAGCAAAAAACCTATAATCTCTAAACTCCATCTTGACACCCATCCCAAAAGGTAACTTTCAACAACACAGTTTATACCTTAGCAACTATCTACCCTCTAGCAACATCTACCCTGAGGTGCTCTAGTCTACTTAGGTGTTGCAGTTCTACTCAATAAAGAGAATATTCTTTACACACATATCTATGGAAAAGTAATTCAGTCTACTTATTTCCTCAACTTAATAAAAAATTAGAAAATGATTCAAATGGAACTAATCAATACATTATCCATTCATTTCAAACACATGTCACATGATTACATTCAACATAATTCAGTATTCATTTAAGAATAAATAGATAAGTAACAAAAAAGGTATGTCACAAGTATGTGTATGTACGTAGACAAAGGTCTATGTGCATACACACATATGTGCCAACTTAAGTTATTAATTTGTGCATACATTCTGAAATAAAAACCATTATATTAAATTTTTTCATTCAAAATAATGTTATAGATTGACATAATGTTTATCAGTAATACAAGAAGTAAAAGAACTAACAAGTCTGGTTGAATAGTTTCCACATATTGTTATGTTGTTTGTTATCAAAACAAGGTTGTTTGTAGCAAAACAAGGTTGTTTGTAGCAAAACAAGGTTGTTTGTAGCAAAACAAGGTTGTTTGTAGCAAAACAAGGTTGTTTGTAGCAAAACAAGGTTGTTTGTAGCAAAACAATGATGTTTGTAGCAAAACAATGATGTTTGTAGCAAAACAATGATGTTTGTAGCAAAACAATGATGTTTGTAGCAAAACAATGTTGTTTATAGCAAAACGAATATTGTTTATAGAAAAATGATGCTGTTTGTAGCAAAACAATGTTGTTTATAGCAAAACAATGTTGTTTATAGCAAAACAATGTTGTTTGTAGCAAAATAATATTGTTTGTAGCAAAACAAATGTGGTTTATAGCAAACAATGTTGTTTGTAGCAAAACAAGGTTGTTTATAGAAAAACAAGGTTGTTTGTAGCAAAACGATGTTGTTTATGATGAAACAAATGTTGTTTATAGTAGAACAAGTCATGTTTAAAGAAGTTTATAAGTTACTATGCCAATATGTTTCGTTAACAGATTCAAGCTATCCAATACTACATACAAAAGAATAGAGTCTCCATCATTCTGGTATTCAAACATTTAAACAATATTGGTACCCTTGTGCAATAAATGTATTGAACGACATGCTTGTTGTTTTAAGACCTACATAAACATAAGAGAGTCTTGGAACAATTTCATTATTTCTAGGGTTGTAACAAAACCCATGTTTCCTATTGGTGACTGTGAGAAAAAGAATAAATGTTCAAGCCATTTGTCATTCCAAAGAACGACCAACATTCGAACGACTGTTCAGTTTTACCATAAACAATATCAATGGTCTATCTTTGATGAACGCCTTTTAATGGCATACATAGCTCGATGTGAAATAATTTACCTATGATCAATAACATGCAGTTAGTCGATCTTACAGATCAATACAACATAATGCAAGAATGGAATGATATATATTTGTTCCTCCATCATTCATGGTAAACGATGCATCTTACTTAAACAACAACAACAATTTCCTATTGCTCTGTGATTTCAATCAAATCCATACACCCAAAGGGTGCAACATCCATTATTTGGCCTAGCCGACATGGGAAACAAATACTACGAAAAGGAATAACATTGATAATACAATTGTTTCACTAAAGGGAATGCTTAGCCATTTTATTTTACATCATTTCATATAGCACAAACTTCTGCTATTTAGATTTAATCTAAATAGCCATAAAATGGCTAGATATACCCACATATTTTATAGATCTAGAGGTGAAAAATATATGACAAACTTATCTCGGCCATGCTCGACTAACATGTCGATAGGGTGAAAAATGCACCATTTTAAAGCATGCAAGAATGGCTGATAAGGCCTTGGTATCATAGAACAAGAAAATGATCGATCTTCATAAAAAAAAACTTAGGTCTAAGCTGATTTCACTAGCACTTTTAAGATATTTATTAATTTACCATTGACTCTAAAAGAATCAACATACTAAAAAGATAATTGCAAGTTTCTTGAATAGAGATTACTGAGAAATCAAGCATGTTTGTAAACAAAAACCGATTTACCTCTAGATCGAAGCTTTTCCTCAGCTTTTTCCTTTGGTTCCCAACACTGTTGAGTCACTTGCTTTCTTCCTCCTTGGATACTCATCACCACTACCTAATTTTTGCTATTGATTCCTCCTTCAAAATGGAATATTTTCCTTCTTACATGTTTGCATGATATGGGGGTTGTAAATCTTTCTTAATTGGCATTAATTTTCTACCCCACTTATTCAAATTTAATTAACTTGGCCTTAAATTTTGATATAGGCCACTCGTCCATTATGTCCTCATTCAATTTTATTTGAAATTTGCAATTTTGATTTATAATTTCGATCCATATTCAATTTTTATATGAAATATGTATATATATAATTATTATTATTTTATTTGTTTTTTGACAATGGAGTATTTAATCTCTTTCAAATACTAAAATAAGCTTTAATTTTATTCAAATAATAGCCTCTAAATGAAATTCTTATCCTTTAAGCACTTTTTTTTTTAAATACACACATATATATGTGTTTAACCATGCTATCATTTTCTTTCAAATTCAAACACACAAGATCAAGATAGACAATTTGAATATGAAATCATATATTTAACATTCCACAAGCCTTTTTTTTCAATCATTAGATAAATTTGAATCAATTAAATAAGTTCTTCTATATTAAATTTCAAATGTAAACATCATGTTATTTGTGGTGTGTGCACCCAGATTCCATGGAGCTTACCATTCAATCCAGCTAAACGATCCTACTTCAACCGTGTTCTCGTCCTTCAACATGTTATTTTGCAATTGCACACACTTGCACTTACACAATTCATCAATAAAATTTAATCATGATAAAATATAAGATATTTCAAAAGATCGCATAGTCAAGGACGGTCAACTTCTTTCAAACTTTTCAAAAATATCAAAATTTTCATTCAACATATTGAATTCCCTCAATAATTCAATTTATCATATTATAACTTAAATTCAATAAAAATTGGGTTGTGACATGGAACTATTATGTTTGCATGAGATGACTTCAGTTGATCTACTATATATGCATTAATATCATTGGCTTTCTATTTTTTCTTTTGAGGAAGTATCATAGCTTTTTTTGTTCATTCTTATGTGGTCATCTTGGAAAAGGATAATTATGAGTCTTGGAAAATTGGCATTCTGACACATCTCAAGTGGCTTGATCTTTATCCTTATCTTTATGAACTCATGCCTACACTTGACACACTATGGAGTAGATCAACTTGGGTTATTATCAATGATCATTTTGTGGGAGTGATTTATTCTAGTGTTGATCATGACACTATGTGTCATATTCGATATTGATTTTACCCAAACACTTTAAACTAGAATTTGGGAGATCCATGGATACCCTCATATATCTCCATTCACAAAGGATCCTACTTTAGGTTGTCTTATTCCCCGTGATGTTACAAATTGTATGCCTTATGATGATGATACTTTAGAGGAGCTTGAGTATATCACAGGGTTTGCATGTTCTCACTCTTCATATTGAGATCCAATATTCATATTTTGTTGTTCAAAATCAGCTTGGCATCACCACATATATGGCCCCTCTTGGTTCAGTACAATAGGATATTCATCCTCTTCCAGATACAACTACTTGAGATTTGTATCTTGCAAACATATCATTTTTATTTTTGGAGTTTCATACTGTAGATTTGGAAGATTATCTTGAGGATAATCATGTCCCATTTCTTGAAAATTACATCATTATTGTTGGCCCATCATCACAATATTTGGAGCTTGTTCTAAATCAATATTCATAGGATTTTGGATTGACATCATCTCATTCTGACATGTGGACACTTGAGTAGTTTTCAGAGACATGTGCATCATTTGGATTTAGATTCCTTGTTCATTTATTTTACGGGAATGGATTCTCCAACCACTTATGGATCTATTTCTTTATAAGGGGATAAATGTTGTTTGTAAGCAATGAATCATGTTTTGTCTTCAAGATTTCATCATTGGCATAATAGCTACTTTTTCATGAGGGGATTCATATTCCCATATTCTCTCTCGTATGGGGGGACATCTATTTTACTTATGTGATAGAATTTTTATTCCTTGGGGGGTCACATAAAGTTTATTCTCGTTTTATCCTTTCATTGGTGCATTTATTTCATTTTCTCTCTTTTAGAGAGGAGTTTTTCTCATGTGGTTTTTATTTTCTCTAGTTTTGAGAGATTAATTTGTTTGTACATGGCTAGCTCATTGATTCTTGCAGCCAAGATCTATTCATGCATTCATCATTAGGTTTTTAGCTTCTCTCTAAGTTGATCTTAAGGGGGGTATCAGAGTAAATAGGTAATCACCTAATAATTAATTAATTAATAGGCCCCTTTTACTTTACTCACTTAAGTTAAACATAGGAATTATTTTTTATTATTAGATTGAGCTAAATATAGATCATGTTGTCTCATTGCATAAAATGAGGACACTTTTCATAGTCTAATCTAATCCTCACCTAGGGTTTGATTTAGGGTTGTTTTTTTTCTTTTCATAAGGACTCATCATTCAATTGTAATTTATCATTCAAGTTAATGCACAATACAATTTCTCAGTTTCCATAGCAAATCTATCTTTCTTTTCTCTCTATTTTTTGATAGGATAATTGCTTGTAGCTATGGGGTTCACCATCAACTCCAATAGAAACAACTCCCCCATAGTGAGATTATTTTCCCTTCCTACCATGTATATTTTTGTTTCCTTTGACACTTCCCAATCACCCACACATCAACTAAAGAGCCAAGATAAAAATACACGAAGAAATCAAAATGAATTTTGAACAAGATATTTTCTTGATATGGATACACCATGTAAGGAAAATGGACACAGACTAACAATTATGCACATGCTACTAAATTAATTTTATCCCAATTTTCTCTAAAGCGTTCTTTAATGAGAGAAAAATAGTAGAGAGTACAAAAACCCCACACATGAGAGCTTGATACACACCTAACAATAACACACCAAAGAGTATAGATGATATGAAAAAGATTTATATATAAATACATTAGAATTTATTAAGAGATACTATAATGCCTCTAGCATTTGCGCTTAGATATTTTGTGATACTAGATTTAGACCTATTGATCATTATACTTTATTATTTCGTAATGAGGTGTTCTTGGCATTTTATTTATATTGACATATAGATCAAATTATATATTATGAGATGCATGTGATACCTTTATTGTTAGATTGGATAGTAATTATACTTTACTTTATCTTTGAGGATATATGTGTGTGTGTGTGTGTGTGTGTGTGCATATTTATACATATTCATGAATAAATATTATTATGATTGTGTGATAGTTTGGATGCGATTATTTTATTGTGTATATGATGGTGTATCTCTATTGGGCGATTATGCATTCCTTCTACTATTATATATGTTGCAAGTGCACTTGATATGTGACTTGAGTGTGTAGGTACAAGGTTATTTCTCCACTTAAGTATATAGATTCGAATCATTTTCTTAATGGTAATTATTTTAGAGATATTGCATTAGATCTTGCGCATTTTTAATCCCCTATTGTACTCAAATTGAGTGCAAGATGTGTTATGTGTAACCCTATGTAAATTTGAATCCAAATTGGTGGTGATTTCAAAATCCATTTGCGTTGTGGGTTATTTGTGTAGACGCGTAAAATATATCGATTGATCCTATACACCTGATCTTGATTTACTAACACCAGTTCATCTTGAATCATCTCCATTTGATAGTCATTTAATTAAATAATCTTTATTTAATTAAATTCATCACATTTCATCTCTTAATTAAATAAATCAATTATATCTGATTAAGTCATCATCTCCTCTTAATTAAATAAATCACTTTGTTTAATTAATCCTATGTCCCTCTTATAATTAAATAATTCATTTTATTTAATTAATCTCTAAAGTCATCTCATTTAAATTAAATAAATTTATCTTTATTTGATTTAAAACTAACATCATCCTCTTTAATTAAATAAATCAAACTTTATTTAATTAAGTCTAAAATCATTATTCCTCTCATTTTGATTTATTTAAATCCTATAATCTAAATCAAATTGTCAAATTAGCTAAATTCTATCTAAATTAATCAAATTCTAATTAATCCTATTCTTAATCGCTCAAATCCTCTAGATTTTGTAATTTGCACACAATTTATTTGATTTATTAAATCCTCCATTTTCATTCAAAAAGGCATAAAGGATGGAATATTCCTCAAATTCAAAAAGTCCCTCCAAAAGGACTTGTCCTCTCCAACAAGGCATTAAAAGCCTCTTACATGTCCTTTGCCTTGAGCCAAGTGGCATTAACTCCATTTTCTTCTCCCTCAACATGTCACTTTCAAATTTCAAATTTGAATCTAATAGCATTTATCATGCGCATTGACCAAAATGTGCTCCATCCCTCTTTAATAGCATGTTGAAAAGTGGCATTTTGTTATTGATTGATCTTTAATCCCACATTCATCCTATTCTTCAATCCTCCATCATTCTTTCTTATAAATAGAGGCCTCCTCTATTGTATAAATCCTCTACAATCTTCTACACAATCCATGTAAGATCATGATGCACAAGTTCATCCATTGTTCATCAAGTTTTCATCAAGTTTCCATCATTCCATAAGCTAGGTTATGGAGAAATGTCATCAAGGAGCATCAATAATCAACAAATCATCATCAAGCTTGCAAGGAATTAGGAAAAGAGTTATTTTCCACATCAAAATAGTACCAATTCCCCCATGGTATTGAGAGTCTGTTTGCATCGAATAAGATCTCATAGCTTTTATTTGTGTTCTTCATGTTATTTCTTGTTCTTTGCATTTCAAATGAATTTCATGGTGAATGTTGTTTCTAACTTGCATATTGAAGTAATAATGTGTTTGTTCCTTGTGTTTGTGCAGGTCTAGGATCACCATTCACATTTTGGTGCTAGGAGGGAAAACTTGAAGAATTTAACACGTTTTTCTTCAAAATTCCATGGTTTTTTTGAACTTTTTGTGTCTACAGGAAAACAAAGCCGCTGACAGAGAAACTGTGTCACTATTAGTCCAACGGCGCCATATAGTCCCGCTATCAAACTCCAAACTGTGACACTAGCTTCTTCCCGCCCAAAAATTTGAATTTCAAACAGCGACGCTTGGCCATTTTTCTGTCACTGGACATCCAAACTCCAAACAGTGCTGCTTAGTCAATACAATGCCGCAATCGCACTCACCGGTTCTATCATAGAGCGTTGCTATCAGTCCCAATGACACTATACAATGCCCTGACTTCTTCAAACTGCACCACTGGAGTTGGGTAAAAGGCACTTTTTAGATTAATTTTAACATGTGTTTTTTTCATTCTCGCTACTTTTGACTATTAATTGGTTTTTGGACCTCTTTTTCTATAGTTTTAACCAGTTTTTGTAGGTTGGCTTGATCAAAAGTGAAGGGAGGAGAGAAAGATGAAGGCTTCTCCATGGCATCATCATCTCATTATATCAAGTGTTTTTAAACACTTTGGGAGGAATTGTAATTCCTTTTCTAAGGACTTTGTCATCTTCATGCTTTTTAGGACTCACTAATTTTCATTTGGGTTTAAAAAGAACAAGACAAAAGGGATTAAAAGAACCTTAGACAACTTACTAGATTTTTTTTAAGGCTTAACAATTGAACAAGAAAATCTCACATTTCCTTTTGTCGCTTAAAAAGAATCCAATTCTTGCTTTGAAGGGTTAAAATGAATATATGCCTCTATGTTTTGTAATCTCTTATCCAAAGTAATATCATACAAAAGACGTATGCGCTTCTCTCGCACCTCACGATGATCTTGAGAATCAAAAGGATTTTTGTGATATTAAGTTGTATAAGTGATTGCCTCCACACTTCAATTTGGATTCTTAAAATTGAACAAAATCTTGCGAGTGTGAGTGGAGTATATTGTGTGTGTTCTCTCTTTGTTTATCAACAAATATTGATCAAACTACGAATGTACTTGATCACTTTTGTTTATCTTTAGAGGGCTGGCCTTGTGGAAAAAAGTAATCACCCAAGGGAATGACCCAACTGGGAACACACTAAATCCAAGCAACTTCCAACCGGTATATAAGGGTGGGTACTTGGGGAAAGTTCGAGTATCACAAGGATTATTTCGACAAGAAGGGCAACAATGGTCTCTTGTTGTATGGATGATCCCCCATGAACGAAATGCCTATACTTGAACCTCTTGTTTAGAAGGCCCAATCCTTAATCTATTTGTTGGTGCAAGAACGGTCATTCTGAAGTCGTCCCACATTTTTGCGGCTCTTAGTAGAGATGAGAAGTATGCCATGGGAGTTTCATGGGTACTGATGTTTGGTTGACCCAAGAAGTGAGTGCGTTGTAAGAGGTAGCCTGTGTGGTCAAGCATCTAATCATCCACTAAGAGTAGGCATAGCTAGATTTGTCCAAGTGGGAACTCAACAAATATTGTCTCATTATATCCTAGGGTTGTGCATCATTTTGGAATCAAAACGCTTGGCTTGGATCTAAAACATTGGAAAACAAACATTCAACATGAACATCAAATTTCAAACCCTTTAGAGGAGCAAATACCTTTGACAAAATTCAAGTGCTATTGCTTTCCCTAGGGATTCTATCCTTAGATGCTTCTAAGTATTTGAATTTATATCTCAATTTGCTCTCACTAAAGTCAACATTAGGGAACTATTGCCTTGATTCTCTTGATTTTCGCATAATGGACCTTGTGGGATGAAAAATAAATAAGGACATTTGACATTTTGTTTGAAAAGCTAATCAAGAAGTGGATGTGGTAAAAAAGCAAGTCATTAACCAAGATAAAATCAATTGAACCCCACACATGTGCTTGTTTATCTTTTGTCTTATGGTCTTTTGAGAAAACATTGATCTTTTGGTTTGAAGTACTCTTAGGGAAAAACATGTTCTTCAAAACCTTGGTCTTGTAAACAAGTCCCTCTTAGGTTCATTTAAGATCAAAACAACCAATCATTTCATCCATCTCAAACATCAATCAAATCCCATCTCACAAACAACTCTTAGAAATCTTGGAAAAATCCTTCATACTAGACTTTTGGCAAATCCTTTAAATCAAATAAAAATCATCTTGTTTGACTAGGTGTGTGTAGATGAATCCTTCTCCATACACTTAGTTAAATTATCACCTTGTGGACAAGTTTATTTCAAGGCAACATCTAACCTCATGGAGTTTATGAGTTCATTATCAAATCCAAATCAAATCCAAATCAAACCAAATCAGATCAAAATAAAAAATCCAAAAGTCCTAAAGTCTAGTATTGATCCAAAGTTCCTAAAATTTCAACACCCATATCATTCACCCCTTTCATCCTTCATCTCATCATTGGTCCTAAATCCCTTAGAGGTCAACAAGGTCAAAACACAAGAAAAACATGGAATATAAACTTGATTCATACATCATGAGTGGTCTAAATCAACCAAACTATCAAAGCCTTACAATGCCAATTGATTATCAAAACTCACATTTATACAATCCATACATGGGATCGCTATCTCCTACAAACCTCAATGGTACAAAAAATGTGAGCATGACCAATCTAAATTTTGGAACACCTTTCCCTATGGTAGATTTAAATCAAAGTCCAAACCTACAAATCTATCAACCAAACAATCAATGCATGAGTCTACAACAAAACAACATTATCCCACCAAATCCATACATGCCAAATGTGAATATACCAAGTACAACTTTACCAAACATGAACATTTTGAATCCACACTTGGTAAACTTTGGGATAGATATGTTTTTGAAACATACAAATGTTGTTCAAAGTCCAAACAATATGTTAACGACTCCATGTATTGATCCAAGTCAAGGTAACACCATGCAAAATCAAAGTTACCTAATTCAAGGCAAGGTGATTCCCAACCACAACAATGTTCAATTTCAACCTATCATGCCAAATCTAAACATCATCCCAAATCAGAACGTTGTCCAAAATTAGTTTGTCCATGATCCCATGCAAACACCACAAGTATGCATTCCAAATCTGCTTGAACAAAACCAAATCAACTATATCAAGGGTGTCAATATCAAATTTTGTGAGATCAAATTACTACACTTACCAAAATAGTTGATTCATTGCACCAAGAGACATCTCCACCCCAAAATCAATACACTCTTCCATTGGTTAAACCATGCCATGGAAGCATTGAGTTGTGTCCATAACCACATCAAGAACAATATCTCCAATGTCAAGAGGTTGGATATCAAGATCAACAACAACAAACCCAATCACCATGTCTCAAAGATAAAT
Organism: Sequoia sempervirens; assembly: GCA_007258455.2. Lineage (NCBI taxonomy): Eukaryota > Viridiplantae > Streptophyta > Pinopsida > Cupressales > Cupressaceae > Sequoia > Sequoia sempervirens. Next base: position 234,010 of record VDFB02333302.1, on the reverse strand, counting down.
CACCACATCTCCAAAATCAATCATCACAAGGTCAATTTAAAGTACAAATCTCATAAGGTAACAAATGAAAATACACACCACTTGGGAGACCAATTGAATCGGTCATGCAATAGTTGGTACAAGAAAATATCATCAAAATCCCCTTTTATGAAAATTATCAAGGCCTTAAGTTAAACCACCAGGGTATAATGAGAAGCACCTTTGTGATTTTCACAAAATAAAGGGACACAAAACATCAAATTGCATTCGACTCAAAAATCTCATCCAAGACCCGATTGATAAAAAAAAATAACTATTGGGGACAATGATTAGGATTCAACCACTAGCGATAGCATTGACAATCCCTCCACCACAATTGTTGAAAACAATGATCAAGATCTATCCATCAATGAGCACCTTGAAGATGTTTCTACCTCATCTGATGATCAAATCAACATGCATCAAGAGTCACTTTTTCGTCATGATCAAAATCCCTCAACAATATTTGGGAATGATCTATTTCAAGGAGTGTTAGAATTATTTGATCCTATTGACATAATCCACGATCCATCGACCAATGATCATGTTGAAAAGGTCTTTGCATCACCTAATGAGTTAGAGGACATATCTCAAGATTTTACCCCAAAGCATGATCAACATCTTTCACCAAAGTCTAGCAATGGTCCTTTCCAAGACATATTGACATCCTTTGACCTCATGGTTATAGATACTGAAGGAATCCTCAACTCAACACTTGATCCAAGACCACTCAAATATCAAGAGGATATTGAGCCACTTCCCATGCCTAATGAAGACATCCAAGAACCCTTTATAAGCAATCCATCCTTTGAAACTGATCCATGTCAAGAACTTGATCCAAAGCATGTCAAAAGGAATTCCAAAATTAATCAAGATCAAGAATTTGTATCTCCAAGATACTACAATTATCTAATGGACACTCTCCTATCCATATAAAATGTTGCAAATGATGATCATATCCATATAGCACATATTCCTCCATTTAGCCATGAGATGCTTACTCCTAATGAACATATAGATGATCTTCATTCAAAACAAGATTCTCATACTCTTGATATCATTACCAAGGAACAAGAGTCTCCTACTCTTAACATTTATACACAGGATTGAGATATAGAAAAATATAGAGACATATTAGAAATGGGTCATGAAGAAGGCTTCTATAGAAGTTGTGAATCAGAAACATCCTGTGAAGGCATATAAAAAATGAATCATGAGGAAGACTTTTACGTGGACAGTGAATCATCAACACCTTTGGGAGGAGCAATTAAATCTGATACTTCACAAGATCAAGCCAAAGATATCAATCATGAAGTTATCCCACTTATGGAGGGTCCTATCACTTATAAACTGGGATCACTTATTTTTTTAGGGAAAGCTATCTTATCAATGAAGAAGCTATCACCTTTGAAGATCCACGACAGAGGAGAGAAGGATTATCACTTTGTGTCCAAGTTAAATCATATCCTATTGCAAATAAAATGTTTCAATAGATGAATTATCAAGGTAGAGGATTAGGCCTACATGAATAGGGTATCTTAGAACTAGTGTAGATTATTGGCAATCCTAAGCATCAAGGTATTGGTTATTCGACAATTAAGGGATCTAAGCATATTAGTGATATCTCTATAATACTGGAGGAAACTTTATCTAGTGCAAGCATCAACATAAGGAGCACAAAGAATCATTATGATGAAACCGATGCCAATACAACAACCAACCACGTCACGAATCTTCATCCACCCATCACCCCATCCACGAATTGGGACCAACATCAAAAGAATGATGTGAATCAAAGCAAGAAGAACATTATCAAAGCAAGAAGAGCAAAAGAAGCTAAGAAGAATAATGGACAAATCAAATACACATGGATACCAAAAAATACAAAGAAAGATTATCCCTATCAAACTCCATTAGTCAAGGAAACTATGGGGATAAATAAAAAAGGGAAAAGTATCCATCAAAGATATCCACAAAGGCAAAAGCAGGCTTCTCAAGCAACGTATAAAGTATGTCAAGCAGTTGGTCCTAATTCCACACACACTTTTGTATCCACCCATTATTGTTCATCTTCCCAAGTTTGGAGAGTCAAAGGTTCTAGACTATCAACCAATCCATCTTTTATTTCTAAACACACTCCATCCACGCCTCCATGCATGATATCCAATACTCACATTGACTAGGTATTGGCAACCACCCTTCATCATAAGGATTCAAAAGGCACTCTATCACGATGTGCGCACAAAGACAAAGTTAACTCCGGTATCAATAAAGTAGATCAAAAATCTCAAAAATTGCATGCAAGTGCATGTATCTTGGCAAAGCAGCTTCTTCAAGCAGGATATCGATGGCACATTATGATAGAAGCATCTAAATCGACACCACCAGGTGGTTCAACATGAGCTTAAAATCTTTCAGAAAAATCAAAAAATATAAAAAATCCAAAAAAATCAGAAAAATGATTGAAAACAGTAAAGAAAAAAATCGTCCTCTAGTGAAAACCACTATAGTGGCGCTTTGGATAGGTACCATGATGAAAACTTCGCAAACATGTGTCATGTGTAGAATCGAGCATCTGCGTGCACTAGTTTAGATGGAAGCATCTCTTTTCATCCATAATAAATCCAACATTCCATCCATCTTACATCCATAATAAATCCATTCATCCATAAACCATTGATCCAATCCATTTTGATCCATCTGCATCCATCTTCCACATTATCTTGATCTTGACAAAGTTTGGTGCACACTTTGCATTTTCTTATGGTAGACATTTTGCCATGAGTCATTGTCATTTATCCTATCCTACTAGATAAGCCATGAAGCGCTATCCAAATGGCCATCCTCTATCCAAACCTGTTATCTTATCACAAGACAATCTTTGGCATCCTTTGTGTGCTTACCATATCCATCCATCCATACATCTATCCAAGCATCCATCCATGTCATTCCAAACATTGCTAGACACTAGGGGCAGATATTTACATCTTGCTTCGGGAATAAATCTTGATCTATATCCTCCAACTTATGTGGTGATCCGAACATTGGCAAACATAAAATCAAATTGATCAAAACATTTGTGAGCCAAAATCCAAATCACTAGCCCATGGAATATTTTGACAAGAAGATGTTCCTTATCAAGCTTTATCTTTCATTGAACATCAATTCAAACAATCAATATTAGTTGCATCTAATTTGCACATCAACATCACATCAAATAATTCAAACAAATTTTGTTCCAAATCAAGCTTCAAAATCCTAATAAATCAAATCCAATCAATCCATCATCATCTCAGGATATCCTTCCCAATCCTTGTGTTGCTTAACACTATCCTTACATTATTGTGTATCCTCAACAATGTTATCATCATCAATCCCTCATCATCTGGGGATATCCATCCTAATCCTTGTGTTGCTTAACTCTATCCTTGCATTGTTGTGTATCCTCAACAATGTTATCATCATCAATCCATCAATCTGATCAATCAACCTTAGCTTGGTTTTCAATAAAATCCTAAAACAGAGCACTGATATCGTCACACATTCATTTCCAAATCGTCAAAATCATGTGAAAATCCAAAAATAATCATAAAATCATAAAATCCAAAAACATCCAAATCATATCAAAATCCAAAAACATTCATAAAAATAGAAAACGTCAAAAATATGGTATCCAAACCACGTTGTCTCTGAGCTTAAACGTAGGCAAGGCTAATCTTTGATCAGCCCCCGAGACACAAAAACACAAAATCCAAAAACATTCATAAAATCACACAAAAACCCAAAAATAGTAGAAAATTTAAAAATCAAAACATTTGCAAATTCTTGAAAATATCAAAAATAGCCTCAAAACATTTCAGAAAAAAAAACATAAAAAACATCCAAATATTTGAAGAAATCCATCTGTCCCGTTTCACTTTCACCTGCAATAATCTCATCCATACTAAACAAATTTTCACACTCACCCTTTGGAAAAACAAACAGAAACAACCACAACAATCAACAAAAGCAAGCTTCAAACACAAAATCAAAATCGAAATGACAAAATTTTAAATGCAAAATCAAACTCTTGATCATTCGTAAACATGTGAATCGACCTTATATTAATAGCCTTTCAAACAACCTATCAACTTGCCACCATCCACTAACATGTCCTAGGATGCATCTTTCCTACAATGGGCATTATCTTTGGCAAACACTTCGGATTCTTATCCCCAAAACACATTCCCGTGGCTAGCGATATGAAGAACATTGGTTTGTTTGCTTACTTGATCTTTTCTTTGATTTATCTTATTGTGATCATTCCAATCACCTCTCGATGATGTCTAATCAAAATGATTTAGAGAGAAAGGAATGGGGCAACGATCATTATCTTTTGTGTGTTGTGCTTGTTGGACGTTCTTGTAATATAACCTTGGTGAATACTTGCTTTATTAGGTATGGATGGAAGATATTTTGGACAACTTGTTGACTATTACATTGTTAGGATTTTCCTTTTCGTGTTTTGGTCTGAGATATTTGAAATATTTGAAGTACATCCTAGTAAGGTTTACATACGTCAGGTGTGAACAAGAATACTCCTATCGGTTTGTTGAGTCAAAGTCCATCACACTAGGTGCAACGCCATCCTGATTCTTTATACCTTGATGCATCGTGCCTATGTGTGTTATCAAACATAAGGTAAGTAGCCCTTTTAAAATCCCAATTTTTGATAAGCAAAACATAATCATTATCATCCATCATCATATCTAATAAAGTCTCGATGACTCATGGACTTGTTGGATCCTCTTTTTATCCATTTTTTTCTTCTTTTTCTTCTATATTTACTAACATTTCTATCCAAGAATTGGATTTGTGTGTTATATAAAAATACACACAAGGCTACCCATGGTCAATGACTACCTATATATCATTAGAATTGTCTACATGAAACGTTTGAGCTTCCTAGTCCTCTCTAAGTTGATTTGATCTTGTCCTTTTTTTCGAAAAATCACCCAAAAATCCAAATTTTCGTCTGATCTCTCGAGGGGGCAGTATACCAGCATAATTTTTTTGCTAGGGCAACAGTGGGGCATCTGAAAAAATCATAATTTTTTTGAATTTTGATCTCGGCAAGGTTATTCTTTGAACCAATGCAGCGAGTACATTACTTCAAAGAGGGGCAAAATGTAGACACAAAATATACCGATTGATCCTATACACCTAATCCCGATTTACTAACACCAGTTCGTCTTGAATCATCTCCATTTGCTAGTCATTTAATTAAATAATCTTTATTTAATGAAATTCATCACATTTTATCTCTTAATTAAATAAATCAATTTTATCTGATTAAGTCATCATCTCCTATTAATTAAATAAATCACTTTGTTTAATTAATCTTATAGTCCCTCTTTTAATTAAATAATTCATTTTATTTAATTAATCTCTAAAGTCATCTCATTTAAATTAAATAAATTTATCTTTATTTGATTTAAAACTAACATCATCCTCTTTAATTAAATAAATCAAACTTTATTTAATTAAGTCTAAAATCATTATTCCTCTCATTTTGATTTATTTAAATCCTATAATCTAAATCAAATTGTCAAATCAACTAAATTCTATATAAATTAATGAAATCCTAATTAATCTTAATCTTAATCACTCAAATCCTCTAGATTTTGCAACTTGCACAATAAATCAATTTTTTTTATTTATTAAATCCTCCATTTTCATTCAAAAAGGCATAAAGGATGGAATATTCCTCAAATTCAAAAATTCCCTCCAAAAGGACTTGTCCTCTCCAACAAGGCATTAAAAGCCTCTTACATGTCCTTTGCCTTGAGCCAAGTGGCATTAATTCCATTTTCTTCTCCCTCCAACATGTCACTTTCAAATTTCAAATTTGAATCTAATAGCATTTATCATGCACATTGACCAAAATGTGCTCCACCCCTTTCCAATAGCATGTTGACAAGTGGCATTTTGTTATTGGTTGATATTTAATCCCACATTCATCGTATTCTTCAATCCTCCATCATTCTTTCTTATAAATAAAGGTCTCCTCTATTGTATCAATCCTCTACAATCTTCTACACAATCCATGTAAGATCATGATGCACAAGTTCATCCATTGCTCATCAAGTTTTCATCATTCCATAAGCTAGGTTATGGAGAAATGTCATCAAGGAGCATCAATCATCAACAAATCATCATCAAGCTTGCAAGGATTTGGGAAAGGGCTATTTTCCACATCAAAATAGCACCAATCCCCCCATGGGATTGAGAGTTTGTTTGCATTGAATAGGATTTCATAGCTTTTATTTGTGTTCTTCATGTTATTTCTTGTTCTTTGCATTTCAAATGAATTTCATGGGGAATGTTGTTTCTAACTTGCATATTGAAGTAATAATGTGTTTGTTCCTTGTGTTTGTGCAGGTTTAGGATCACCATTCCGATTAATTAAATAAATCATTTTATTTAATTAGCTTCTATAGTCTCTCTTTAATTAAATAATTCATTTTATTTAATTAAATCTCTAAAGTCATTCAATTAAATTAAAATAAATTAATATTTATTTAATTTAATCTAGCATCATCCCTCTTTAATTAAATAAATTAAAATCTTTATTTAATTAAGTCTAAATCATATTCCTCTCATTTTGATTTAAATTAATCCAAAAAGTCTAAGTCAAAATGGTCAAATCAACTAATCTCCCTCTTAATTAATCAAATCTTGATTAATGCTAATCTTAATCACCAAATTCTCTAGCTTTTGCAACTTGCTCATGAAAATCATTTAATTGATTTATTAAATCATCTATTTACTTTCAAAAAGGCATCAAAAGGGAATATTCTCCAAGTTTGAAAAATCCCTCCAAAAGGGTTTGTACATCCAACAAGGCATTTAAGCCTCTTACATGTCCTTTTTCCTTGAGCCAAGTGGCATTAACTTCATTTTCTTCTCCCTCCAACTTGTCATTTCATCCATTTTGAAATTCCACCTAATTGCATTTAATTGCACATTCACCAAAATGTGCTCCATCTTTGTCCACTCACATGTTGACAAGTGGCTTCATGCTATTGGTTGGTCTTTTGTCCCACATTCATCCATCTTTCACACCTATAAATAAGAGTCTCTCATTTGGATTTTGGATCCACAACTTCATGCAAAGACATTATCTTGAGATTTTGAATTTGCTCGTCCATTCTTCACCCATTTTCACATTTTCATAGCTAGGTTATGCAGGAATTTCACCAAAGAAACATCAAATCTTCATCAAATCATCATTGAAGCTTAGAAGGGATTGGGAAAGGGCCATTTTCCACATCAAAATGGCACCAATTCCCCCATGGGATTGAGAGTTTGTTTTCATTAGATAGGATTTGAAAGCTTTTATTTGCATTCATCATTCCATTTCTTGTTTTGTGCATTTCAAACAAATTCTATGGGAAATGTTGATTTAACTTGCATAATAGGCTAATGATGTGTTGTTTGATTGTGTTTATGTAGGTATAGGATCACCATTCACAATTTGTAATTATGTGATTTTAATTGAGTGGCTTAGTTTTTATTTGTACACAACTTATGTTTTCATGGATTAATCATTGCATTCTAATTGATTGAAATTCTTTCATGAGATTGAAAATCAAGAAAACGAAAAAATAATACTAAGTTAATTGCATTGGGAATTATATTTAAATTGGTTGCAACTAGTTAATTGTGACTTGGAAAATGTTTCATTAAATTGATTTAAATTGTTTCATTTAATTCTTGCAAGAAGGAAATTACTTAAGTATTTTGATTTCTCATAAAATGTATTCTTGGGAAAATGGATAGGAAAATATAAATAAAGTAAAAATATAAAATATAAAAAATAAAAAAGGGCATAAAAGAAAAGACTTGGGATTATTGCATCTTTGGAAGGAACTTTCTTTCAAACCTCTTCCTTTCAAATTTAAAAATTGGTGCGATTTCTTTTATTTTGGATTGTGTGATCTTGGAATTGGGATTGAAGGGAGAACATCAAGGCATGTTTGCATTGCGTGTAGATTGACTTTCTCAAATTTGATTGAATTGAATTTTTTTGAGAATTTTGTGAACGTCAAACTTGAGGTAACCCTCTTATTTATTTTGTTTGTATTCCTTTGGTTTATAAATGTTATGCTTATCCTTAAAGTAACATATGGATCCCACTGTAGAATGTTTTATGCAAATGTAGTGGATAATTTTTTTATTTTTTTAAAATTAAAATGTTCATTTTGTATCCTTACTGTGGCAAAAAAATAAAACTTAGGAAATGTGAATTTGACTTCACAGAAGGGTTGTTGTTCACCATATAATAAAACGAGCATGTTTTTATTTTTAAAATTTCTATTAACAAAAAAAATAGAAAATCAAGAATTCATCAACGGAGTCTTGAGATGTTTTATGATTTTTCCTTGATAAAAATAAATTTAAAAATTTTGAATCGAAAATGAATTTGATTGATTTAGAATGGGGTAAATCGAGTCTCCTCAATGATTTTTTTATGTGAGTATTTTGAGATCATGTTCAAAATTTTGTGTCACTTATGTGCATTACTTTCCATGCCATACTCAAAAGTAACCTAGGATTTAGTTATAGAGAGTAGTAAGGTTGTGGATCTTGACATTTTTCAAGGTCCAAAGTGACTTGAGGATATGAAAGGTGGTGATTTTTTAATTAAGCGATAATTTATCTTTCACTGGTTAACTAAAATAAACTAAGTTGTTAATTATATGGTATATTTGAATCACTTCTATAGGCTCAAATGATCATAAAGGACATGTTACACTCTAGAAGTCATTGAATATTATTAATCAGGTATACTTGCCTTACATACAAGATTTTTACTCAATCTTGCTTGGCCAATTCCATGGGATAATATTACAAGGATACTCCCTACCTTATCATGAAATAAAGAAAAATATGTTCACCAAAATGAAACAAGTATGATGCACCTATTTCTCTAGTTTCATTCAAAATATGTGTTACAAAGAGCAAATGAGGAACGGTAATCAAATCAAACCAACTAACAATCAAAAGGAAAATCTGGAAAGGGTAAAATTTTGTGCACTTATCACCAAAGATTATTTTTCAAACGTCATTGAGGACTCATTCGCCTTCTGGAAAATGGGTCATGGCTAGGGTTCCAAAAAATCAGTTTATGGGTTCTCTTTTGCCATGTCTACACTCCCAGATTCTAGTTCACTATCGAAAAGCCAAAAATAAATCCTGTAGATCAGTTTCTATGATTTGAAAAAATTTCTTGCAACTTTGACAACTTTGCAACTTTCTTCAAATTTTCTCTCCAATTGATCTTCAACCTAAAATCTACAATCACACATCAAAGAGAGAAATTTTTTGTTTTGTTAGGGAATAAGGGTTTTCGTTGGTCAAATACCATTTTTGGTAATTAAACCTTGAAATGAAATGAAACATGAAAGAAGGGATGATGAATGAACAATAATGTCACAACTCACCACACCTTATTTAAACCTTGGATAAATCTGCAAACTAGCATGAAGTGGCCTCCATGGATGTAGATCTTGATCATGAAACTTGGTGTGAAACAATGCCTTTGATATGCTTGATTGATCTTGAACACTACATCACCATATTAACTCAAACAACATGCATGATGCAATAAATCTTTGACATGATGAAAGGAATCTTGATTGTTGCAATAATATTCAATAATTCTACCCTTGAATGCCAAAAAATTGCTCTTGAATGCTCTTGTAAAAATTGCTTGATCTCATTAAAATTGCTTAGATGAAACATAGTGAAATAACCTTGTATTTATATGTATCTTAAGATTAATTCCCAAAATTAAAATATTACAAGCCGATATTGAATTATGGATTTGAAATCATTAAAATACAGCCAAAAAAATATTTCAAAGAGGGGTCCTAGAGGACCCATTCGTCATAGGGTGAATGGGTCTTTGGCCACTTACCTAGGACACACATCGAACAATGTTAAATATTATGTAAAATCAGGGTGATAGGAATAAGTGAGGACCCATTCACCCTATGGTGAATGGGTCCTAGGTCACTTACCTAGGACACACATCTTCCAAAGTTAAGTGTTGTGTAATGGCATTTATGAATATCGGGTTTTATCCCTCAAAATTTGCATTTAATTAGGCTTGGATTTGAATTAAAGGGGTCAATTAAGGAAAATTAACCTCAATCAATTAATAAAGCCCTCGATTAATGTGAAAGTGTAAAGGTACACCTTACAACATCAAAAATAAGGCACAATTAAGTCCATTTAATCTAAAAGGGCCCTAAACTTAATGTGAATATGAAAAACATATTACAATAGTAAATTAAGGCAACATTAAGCTCATTTTATTATTAATTATTCCCAAATTAAGTGTGAAAAAGGGATACTCTTTCCTACACTACATTTTCCCTTCACTTTAGTGAGATTATGACCCCATGTAAAACTCAAACTAAAGTAGACATTCAAGACACTTATGTATGCAACAATGACAAAGATACACAATCATACAACATCAAAGACTAGGAAGATCAAGCCTAGGCTGTCCAACGCGATGTGGAACACATCTAAGCTATCGGTTTGTGCTCACTCTAAGGTAGCAAAACTTCAGGCTTTCCACTAGGTGAGTCTTCCAATAGGGGTGGCAAATGAGAGAATCATATTAGGCTCCCATACCATATCAAAGCTATCCTCCTGAAAAATTCAATAAGGCACCACAAAACAACAAAAAATATAAAAGGGGTGGCAAATGAGAGAATCATATTAGGCTCCCATACCATATCAAAGTTTTCCTCCTGACAACTTCAATAAGGCACCACAATGCAAGGCTCCACAGGAAAGCAAGGTGTGTTATGCTAAGTGGCCTTGAATTTAGAGTTCGAGCTTCATAGGGCTTAACAAGTTGCATTATGCCAAACACCTATGAACATGGGGAACACTCCATAGGCAAGCAAGATGTGTTATGATTGGTGGCCTTTATTAGGGTTTGAGCTTCACAAGGTTAGCAAGCTGCATTATGCCAAACACTTATGAACATTATATATATATATGGTTTTTGTTCAAAGGGATCTTGCTTTGTTTGTGTCAGATCTTCTTCTTAGGGAACATCGTGCCTAATATCTCCAAGAGAGGAGAAATCAAGAATAAAAGTTTTTAACTTATGGAATGTAGTGCATCAAATCACCACTAAGAGGAAATTCATACACTAAGAAATATCACACTCTTGGAGAACATCAAACCCAATGACACCACCAAGAAAAGGATGCATCACAAGAATAAATAAAATTGCACCATGAAACATGATAAATGTCGAAAGATATCATCGATTTAGGCTCCCACTTTAAAGTAGTTGCTAACACCATTGTTGTGAGAAAATTCTTTAAAGTAGCCAATGTTTACTCCTAAGACATGAGATCTTCCTCGGAAATCCCTATGCCAAGTCATATGTTTCTGAAATAAAGCTACGCCATGAAAAAGGAAGGAGGGGTTTCCCCCAAAAATACATAAGGGATCTATGGATTTAGAGTCAATATATCTTTGCTACAATGTTTTTATAGAGCTCGAAAATGTGATCATTCCCCAAATACTCATAGAATTGGAAGAATGACACAAAGAGAGCCAAAATTTAAAAAAAATCCTTTCGAGTCAACATGTAAGAGACCTAAATGTCTTGACGCCTCGCGTCATCCCAAAAAGGAAAACACAAGACAAATGAAAAAAAAAGATAAAATGTTTGACATATAGAAGAATGTAGATACATATAGAGTAATGCACAAAGATATATATAACAAATAGAATAGTACGGGGGATCACATTATGCACATGCAATCACAAAGAAACATGAAAAAGAAAACAATGCAAGATACTAGTAAGGCACATGCGAGTCAACCTATAGCAGGTCATTCACATGCCAATCTCGATCAATATATGTAGGAGGCAGGCAACTAGCCAAAGGGACAATGGCAAGTGCCGAACTAGGACAAGCACCAAGTTCAACACTCTTTTAAGGAGAATTGTCATTTAAGCTCATAGAAGAGGCGAACAATGAATTCAACTCATTATGCACTTGTTCATCAATCTTTTTGATGTCAATGTCATCATCTAAATTAATCATGATGGGAGGTCGAATGATAATTTCTTTGGAAGGTTCTTGTTTACGTTGCTACGAAGGTTTAGAATCATCATGCATTGCTTCAGGTAAGTGCAGATTTTGATTTTTTTTGTTTATCTTTTCTTCTTTAGTTTGTAACATATGAGTAATAACATGACGTCTACGCCTATGCTCTCTAGCGTTTCAATTTCTTCTCAATCTTTTGTCAATTTGTGATTGTGTAGGAGTGGGTTTGTCAATGATAGGTTTCTTTCCTTCCCTTAGGGGAGGAACAAAAGGAACCATAGGAGGTTGTTCAACCACTTTCTCTTTAGCTTTGTAAACTTGTTTAACTTTAGGAGGCACGACAAGATTGCTTTGATTGTCTCATGGTCTCTTATAGGAAATGGTAGGAGGATTTTTCATAGGTTGCTCTTAGATATTTGGAAGAGATTTTGGTTCAATCATGGTTTCGTCTAGGATAGGTAGCTCAATCATAGGTTGAGGCATATTTCTAAGGGATAATTCTACAATGCACTTTTCCTTAAATTTTTGATATGCTTTGAAAAATTAGTCCTCATGAGGTCTAATAGGTCAATAGGCTTAGGCCAAAAGAAATCTAATGAGAAATTCCCACATGAAGACATAAGATTAAAGCCACCATGATGTACAGTAAAGAATTCATTGCCAAAGGGAAACTTCAAACATTTATGCACAACCGATGGGATGACCTTCATGGAGCAAAGCCATGGATAGCCTTACTTCACACGAAATCAGTTTGATGATGGGATGATGGTGAATGAGACATTTAAATTTCTTCAATCCAACTTTTAGAGGGAGATTTATTGAGCCAATCATAGGGCAAGCAAAACCATTATGTGTTTTGATCCATGCTTTCAGTTTGTCATATGTATCTTGATAGAGTTTATACACAAATATGAATTTTTTAGTAATCACATTCTCTACATAGATGGGATCAATTAATATCCCATCAACAGGCTTGTCATTGATTCTTCTATCTATGTAAATAGGACCATTAGGTGCATGTTTGATTATGTCTTTGTGAGAAAGCAATATCAAGGGGCATTTTGGTTTGGCCCATATGAGGTTTAGCTTTAATAAACAACACCATTCTAATTGTTTCATTTTCATTGTCATCTTTTGTGTTTTCATCATTTGTGTCAACATTCATCACATCATTCTTTGTTTCACTAGCTTTGACAAATGAAATAGTGTGTTTCGACATGATCGGTAAAGATTTGTAAGTTTTGGCTAGGAGGAGCTATAGAATTATTGCCTTGATCATTCACACCTCCAATTAGAAGATGATTAGAATCAATGAGGTCTTACACAAGATGTTTAAGACACAATATTCTATATCATGTCCATTTTTTCGGCGGTAATGGCAATAAGTATTTGATCTATAGTTTGATTGTAATGGTTTATTAGGATCAAGAGCTCTGACAGGAGGTAAGGAAATAATATTCTTGTTCACAAGCTACAACATGATATTATGAAGGGTATCAGGTAGAGGGGTAAATGTTCTATTCATATCCCCAAAGGAAAAAGGATTTTTTGTCTTTATAGCAGCCACTTGGTTATCAGCTTGTTGATTTGGTTGAGGGGAATTAAGGTGTAAAAATCCCATATTCTGTTTCTTGAAAGGTTGGTAACTATGTTGAGGTGCGGATTCAGACTTTTTAGGATGGATAGGGGGATTTTTCACATCACGACCATAAGCTAAATTTTGATAATCATGAAGGGCTATACATAACTGTGTGAAGGATGGGAATTTCAACATCTCGAGTTTGGTTTGGATTGTATTTTGTAAATTGGAAATAAACATTCGTTGAAGGTTAGCATCAGGAATCTTAATGTTTATTTATGAATAAAGCATTTGATATCATGCTATGAAGTCGATGAATTTCTCATCATCCTTTTGTTTACATGTCATTAAATCAGCTAGGGTCATCTTGAGACCCGTGTGAATGTGGAAGTGGATGTAAAAGGCATTAATAAGCTCATTGAATGAACCAATTGAATTATTTGGTAAGGAGCAAAACTACTCTAAAGCAATATCCTTCAAGGATCTAGGGAAGAGTTTAGCCAAGAGTTTATCTTCAAAAATTAAGTCACTACGTAGGGTTGTATAAGTAGAAACATGGCTAACATGATCTCCTTTCCCACCATATTTCTTGAATTTGGGAACTTCTATACCTTGTGGCATTTTTGTTCTCAATATCCCTAGGGATAACGGGTTGGTTTTGATGTATTGTGAAGGTTGGCCATTGTTGTTTTGATTTAGGGTAGTGATTTGTTGTTGAAGGGATACCATGTTTTGCAAAATTGTGTTAATGATGGATCATTGTTGATATTGTAAGATGGAGGGGAATAAGGTGGAGTGGTGTATGTATGTGGAGGGTAAGTGAATTTTAAGTTTGTGAGGGAGGATGGTTGAGGAGATATGGTATGTGAATACACAAAGCTAGAAGGATTCCTTGTGGAAATACCTAAGGAAGTGTTGGCATTGCTAGTAGGTTGAATGGTTGTGGTAACTTGAGTAGTAGTGTATGTAGGAATGGAAATGGGTATTGTAGAAGGAGGAATTGAAGTTCCACCTTGGATTTGGGTATACCCCAAAGCTTGAGTATAACTAGTCATGGTATGGATGGTATTTTTAACATCATGTACATTGGTTGTAGGTAAGGAAGTCATGGGAAATGAAGTATGTATGCTATGATCCATAGGGGGTTGATTATCAATAGTATTAGAAAGAGAGTTAGAAAACCCAAGATCCACAATGAATGGTGTATCATGGGATGCCATGAGTCTCAAACTACATCTCACAATAGTATGGCTAATAGGACTCCAAGTTGTAAAGCTCATAAAAGTTTCACAAACTTATTGTACACACCCAAAATAGAAAGAGGGTAAAGTGCAATGCAATGACCTAAAATGCAATGTGTAAATGCAATTTTTAGATAATTTTTTTATTACACCGTGCAAAAATCTAAAAATGAAGTCTTGTAAGTGCAATTTTGAAATCACACAATGCACTAAATTTACCAAATTAAGCTAGATATGATGAAATTGATGAAACAAAATTTTTGCAAACAGTAACAAAAATTTGAAAGCAACAAGCAAAAATGTAGAAATGAATATTTTAATGCCTAGAAAATCATAATATGACCTGGTTAGGGACTCATTCACCCTAGGGTGAATGGATCCTAGATGAGGGTTTTGAAACAAGTTTTTACATATTTTTAAGTGATTTTCAAAAGTTTCCAAATTCTGGTTTGTTACAAAAAAGTTTTAGTTTGACTTTTCTGTGAAATTCAATGTGAAATGCATGTACAAAATCTGAGAAAATGATAACCTAAAACACCTAATTTGATATGCAATTTTGTTTCAATTTTCAAATGCAAGTTGATATCATGTAATGTTATGTAAATGATATGCAATATGACTGATTTTTTTTGTATTTTTCAGATTTGAAGAATGCAAAATATGTAATCCTAAAACCCTTAAATGAAATGCAAAGTAGACACTCTAAATGAGACCTAATTCAATGCAAAGAGATGCAAATGGATGCAAGATCTAAATCTAGGATGAAAGAGGACTCCAAAATTAGAAAATGCAATGATCAAACTCACTTTCAAAACGACAAGTTCACCATAATGAAATAAAGAAAAATATGTTCACTGAAATGAAACAAGTATGATGCACCTATTTCTCTAGTTTCATTCAAAATATGTGTTACAAAGTGCAAATGAGGAATAATAATCAAATCTAACCCAACTAATAGTCAAAATGTAGATCTAGAAAGGGTAAAATGTTGTGTACCTACCACCAAAGATGTTTTTTTAGACCTCACTAAGGACTCATTCAACCTATGGAAAATGGGTCCTGGCTAGGGTTCTGGAAAATCATTTTTTTGGTTCTATTCTACAAGGTTTGCACTCCCAAATTCTAGTTGTTCACTGTCAAAAAGTTGAAAATAAATCCTGTAGATCAGTTTCCATGATTTGACAACTTTTCTTGCAACTTTCTTCAATTTTTCTCTCCAATTGATCTTCAGCCTAAAATATGCAATCACACATCAAAGAGAGAAATTTTTTGTTTTGTTAGGGAATAAGGGTTTGCCTTGGTCAAACCCTGTTTTGGTAATTAAACCTTAAAATGAAATGAAACATGAAAGAAGGGATGATGAATGAACAACAATGTCACAACTCACCACACCTTATTTGAACCTTGGATAAATATACAAACTAGCATGAAGTGGCATCCATGGATGTAGAAATTTATCATGAAACTTGGTGTGAAACAATGCCTTTGATATTCTTGATTGATCTTGAACACTACATCACCATATTAGCTCAAACAACATGCATGGTGCAATAAATCTTTGACATGATGAAAGGAATCTTGATTGCTGCAATAATTTTCAATAATTCTACCCTTGAATGCCTTGAAATTTCTCTCCAATTCTCTCAATAATTCTCTTGTAAAAACTGCTTGATCTCATGAAAATTGCTTAGATGAAACATAGTGAAATAACCTTGTATTTATATGTATCTTAAGATTAATTCTCAAAATTCAAATATCAAAAGCTAGCATTGAATTATGGATTTGAAATCATTAAAATACCACCAAAAACATATTTCAAACAGGGGTCCTAGGTCTAAGTGAGGACCCATTCGCAATAGGGCGAATGAGTCCTAGGCCACTTACCTAGAACACACATTAGACAATGTTAAACATTATGTAAAATTAGGGTGATAGGACTAAGTGAGGACCCATTCAACCTATGGCGAATGGGTCCTAGGTCACTTACCTAGGACACACAACTTATAAAATTAAGTGTTGTGTAATGACATTTATGAATGCCAGGTTTTATCCCTTAGAATTTGCATTTAATTAGGCTTGGATTTAAATTAAAGGGGCCAATTAAGGAAAATTAACCTCAATCAATTAATAAAGCCCTAGATTAATGTGAAAGTGTAATGGTACACCTTACAACATAAAAAATAAGGCACAATTAAGTCCATTTAATCTAAAAGGGCCCTAAACTTAATGTGAATATGAAAAACATATTATAGCAGTAAATAAAGGCAACATTAAGCTCATTATTATTAATTATTCCCAAATTAAGTGTGAAAAAGGGATACTTTTTCCTACACTACATATCCATAAGACCTCATCATTGTTTCCATTAGGTTTGTACCTAACGTGAGAATCATTTCTATCCATGTTTGTTATTGGTTGAGATATTGATTATATATTATACATGCCCATTTTGTATGCACCATGGTTGGTGTACATGTGTGAACATTACTCCCATGATTGGTATGAGTGTGATTGTTTCCCTTTTGATTATCTTTTAGCATGGTGAGGTGGACCTATGAGTTCCACATGGTTGGGTGGCATGGAATCATCATTGGGGACTAGTGGATTCATTAAAGTACCTCGAGATCCTATTCATAGATGAAAAATGCTTCATATTTCATTGTTTACTTTTTCTAAAAATTCAAAGTGTATATTTTTGGATATTTGAGTCCTTGTATCTAATTGTAATATTATATGGAGCCTCCTAAGTGGAAGGATTATAAACCAACCACATAAGTGGCAATGATGTAATTTATTTTACCATATATCAATATTGATATCAAATGTGCATGTCATGTTCTATATGTTTTTAACTATTATTATGATGGTTAAAATTAACTAAAGCACTTTCAATTTAGGTTTAAAATTAACACAAATATTTAGAAAATATTCAATTATTGGTAGCATTGAAACATAATACTAATAATGTCTCTAAGTTAAGTTTGGGTGAGAGAACTAACATGTTGAGGTGTTGTTTGTGGTTCTCGTATTGGTTAAGGGGTGAATGTGTTGTGTAGGAAATATTCACCTTCATTCCTTTGTCTTTAGAGTTATTTTGGAGACCCTTGTATGCTTCTCAATCCTTGGGAGACGTATCCTTCTTTGTAGGCTTGTTGGAGATTGAGAGGGTGGTGTCTACCTGGGTCTTCTTGTCATTTTTATCATTTTAGAGTATGTTTTATGTTATATCCTATTCTTTGTGGGTCTTGATAATTGTACCTAGGTTGGAGAATTGGAAACAATATGGTCACTCTCTAGCCATGACTATAGTGCAAGAATAGGGCACTAGTGAAAAAATTAGACTATAGGACAAATTTGTGGCTCCAACACTTTTCCAAGACACTTGAGAAACTCTAGGATGTCAATGCATTCCTAGGATAGTTATGGATTCATTCTAGCATCCCTCTAGTGTGTTAGTGTCATTTTACTATGCTCTTGTCCTCTTGCATCTTACCATCCTTTATTTCATTAAACAATGAGTTCTTCCAAGGTTTTCCTAGGAAAACTAGTTGTATATGAAAGTTGTTCCCCTTTGTTGTATGAGTCTTCCTATGTTGTCTTATCACCGAGTGTCGAAATTTTAAATTTATACCATGTTTTACATCAAGAAGCATGCCTTTGCATGGAAGTGACGTGTTGGTGTTCCCAGTGGTACCTTCTAGGGTTGTAGCACCTTGAGGATTATTATTCCTTATGCTAAGATATTACTTGTTGGGATACACCACACTTTTGGGCTTATTAAGTGTGTCTTGTGTTGGGAAATTATGGTCATCCCATTTAGTAAATATGTGACATCCCTTAGTGATATTGCCTCTTGGTTGGGTTCTCCCTAGGTGTCGTAAAGGTAAAGTCAAGTACATGTGGAATATATTCAAAGTAGATAATTCCCTTATCATACCCATGTGTTGTAAGTATTTATATTATGCCACCTTTCTCAGAGAAATGGTGATGTCTCATGTGGTGTGTTATTTTGTGTATTGTGACATATTAGTCGTATGTTGACATGCAATGCAACTTAATAGTGTTGTATCTTAATTTTCTTGTATTGCATTTAAAAACTTATTTGTTGGTTTAATGTCTCAATCATGCAGCTTGGGGAATTACATTAGGCATAATCATCTACTAAAAAAGAGGAGAGGCATTCTCAATAATTAAGTCTTCAATTACTAGCATTAATAAAGGCACTAGATCAATTCCACAATTTCCTAGTAAATCTACATTTATTTCTCTCTAAAAATATGAACAAAGAAAACATCCATTGGTTTCCAATATAGAAAGCCAACTTTTGAGATTGTATTACCAAGCCTCTAGTCTTGAGTAGAACTCTTTCCAAGCCTTGAGATAATGCTTTGAGAATCATCCTTTGTAATCAAACACATACATCTTGAAATGATAGTCACCTTTAAGTCTTTCAACAAAGCTTACAATTCCACTTAATTATTTAATTTCATCCCTAGAAAAAGGACACTTTGTCATTGAACTTTCTAATATCGTTCCTATAAAAGAATCCAACACCACAAGGAACAAATTACCCCTAAAAGAATCATAAAAATATAACTTCACAAACCATTTCCAAATTTCTTTCATGCTACTAAGAATCTCTTTTTGAATTTTAGACCATGCCATTAATAGGGGTGAAGGTTATGTATATTAGAGTGGAGGCTACAAGTTCACATTAGTAAAATAATATTTTTTAGAATGTTTACATGAAAATTATTTCAACGATTCGATCTAATCAAGTGAATTTAATTATAAATAATTTAATGATTCAATAATGACATCCAATCAAGTGAATACAATTGTAATGATTAATTAATCACATTAACAAACTAGCACACATGAACCCAATTAATAATGATAGTTTTGATAAATTAGCTTCTAGGAACTCAATTACAACAACATTGTATCTAATTGACTTATAAGAGCCCAATCATAACGATGGTATGATAAATTAACAAATTAGTGCAAATGAATCAAGATATTAATGTTTGGTTCAACAAATTAGTTGATATGAACCCAACTGAAACAATGGTTTCAATGAACTAGTGCATATAAATTTATGCACCTTGTTGAACCAATGAAAAATGATTGGTCAATACCCATGAATTTAATGAAAAATGTGTAATTATCCAAGCCACACACCAAGGACATTATCTAACAAAATATTTTTTTTTAAAACAACAACAATGAAGATACGACAACATGTCACACTACACAACAAATACAAGGTGAACCCACAATAGTGGGTTACAAACCCATGGATGAACAAAAATCATAGGTGGCCCAAAAAAATTGCAAATATCTTCAAACGAAGAGGCTTCATTTGAGATAAAATCCTTCATGCAAAGGGGGGCCTTCAAATGAAACCTCTCTCCATGTTACCTTCATTTGAAGGTCTTCTAATGAATATCTTTTAATAAAATAATGCCTTTGTTTGAAGGGGGCCTTCAAACGGAGGCATTTTTTTTAAAGAGTTTAAAACTCTCAAATGAAAAAATAATCATCATTTTTAGTTGCAACTATCCATGGAAAAACAAAGAGGAAAATTGAAGGTCTACGACTGTTACAAACTCGTTCCAGCCACCACGTCTTACCCTAGCACTGTAGACAGGTGTGTTCAAGAAATCCTAGTTTAGATTAGTTTACTTATGAATGGAAACCATACAAATCCTTCAAAACAATTTCTCCCATGGTCCTACATATGATCAACCATACCTTCATGCATTGCATATAAGACATTGAAACTCCATCTTTGAATGCATTCATGACCATTTGAATTAGAGGAGGAAAAGTTTTGGGTTATATGCATCTCATGTAAAATCTAATGCAAATCAAATTCCATTGAAATAGATTGAGAACCCATATTATGAGAAATAGTCTTAACAAGCATGAAATCAACATTTACAAGAATTGACAAGTAGGTATTCCATGGTCCATTAATGATAACTCCGTATCTTTAAAATTATTAATTGGAGTATATTCTTCTATAAAATACAAAGGGGAAATAATGAATCCTTCTCCAAATAGAAATTTATCATCAGAGGTTTCTAGGCACCAATTTGGGATAAAAAAAAATATGGGAATGAGAATATTCATCTATTTGATCATTCTTTACTCTTTCATGACTACCCATACACTTTCTTTGATATGTACACAATTTTCAAGATCACCATCTATTTCATGTTCAATGGTTTCAAGATAATATTTTTCATTTATTTCCTTAGAATCAAAATAATTATTAGATGTACACATACATTTATCTTCTTGAACATATGCTTGGTTTGAAAAAATAGCATGAGAAGAAATAAAAATAAATTCACAATAATTGATAAAGAAACATCTCCATGACTAAAGGATTCAAAAAGAGGATTATTTCTAACCTTTAATGCTTCATAAAACCCATGTTGCACATACATGAAAGAGATGATGGTTGTTGGTCCATCTTCACATCCCTTGTCTTCAAACTATTCTTTCATATGTAGCTTAGTTGCATTCCTTTTTATTGGTTAATCATTGATTTGGTGAATTACATCTTTTTATATGACAAATATTTCTTCATCAATATAGAATCTTACAAGGAAAAGGATTTTACATTTTTCATCATTAAATTGGTATTAGTTTTGGGTCTATAAGTTCAATAGGTTGTTGATTTCCATCAAAAATATCATACCATCAATAATTAAAAATAATAGTATTTTCAACTTGTTGAAATCATTCTAATTGAGTTTCTTTCTTGGTTAAAATTGTACCAACTATGGATGTTATTTAAGGAATTTTTACTATGGTTTCACATAGGCTTAAGAAGAAAAATGACACATAATTATTTACAACTTGAAAAGAATCTCTTTTCCACTTCTAGGTGTTGAATGAAAAATTGAGATTAATCATAATAGGTAATGAACTAACACAGTAACCATAAAAACTATAATTCAAAACCAAACATAATCCAAATTGACCAAGTACAATCAACACAAAGAAATGAATTAATAAAGTATTACAATTACCTTCATCATGTCAATGTGATTTACCTCCATTGTTCTTCTTTACCTTGCTTTGATCTCAGATTATATAATGCACTTCTTCACTTCGAGCTCAAATGTGTGAATGAGATCAATATATGTAAAACACTAAAGTTCATGGTTAGGGCACCTTCTCCCTGCCAAAAATCATATGTCTAGATGCTTCTAAGAAAGGCCTTATTTTCCAGATAAATTTCATTTATCACTTTAGCTACTAAAATCTGTACTGTGGAAAAACTTTGAACCATATCCACAATATTCAAAATGAAAATTGACACAAGATTGGAAGGAAAAAATATTCTCTGTGATTGTAGATGCAGAATTTCCTCCCCTATAATGGATTTTCTGCACTTATACATTAGTTATATATTATATTGTATTTATATCTAATAAGATCTATTATAAAATATAATATAATTATAAATATAGCTATAATATTAATTTAAAAATAAATTTGATGGAAATTCAAAAATAATATGTCGAGTTAATTCATAGAAGTGAATGAATGACATTTTCTTGAAGTTGGTGGCGTGCTTGGTTTGCGCAAGCCAAGGGTGACCCTAGCGGCGGGCTAGGAGGTGTTTTACATGCATGGGGTCAAAGAGTGGGGTCAATTTGGGGTGGATAGTGTTGGGTTGGGAGTAGAGTAGAGTGAAGGAGGTGTGCAAATCTACTGTGTGGGGGTTCTTTTTCCTTTTCTTGGTTGTGTGTAGGAGTTTGGTGGGTTTTCCTACCTGCCTTTGTGGTTTGTCTTTGATTTTTGCTTTCTTCATCCTCCTCTTTGCATGTAAAGGCTATGGGGCATCTTAGTAGTATTTCAGCTGGTGGTGACCCCTCTCTGGAGTGAGGATTACCCAAGATCAAGAAAGTGAATGGTTGTTTGAAGAGATGCAATGAACGTCCTATTTTGGTGATTCAACTAGAGTTTGTATTAGAGGATGTTGCATATTTGAGAAATCATGCTCTAATTTATAAATTCATGGGATTCAACTTTCTTTTCCAGTTTTAGAATCTTAGATTCAGAAGGTTTGGAACCCTAAAGGAGATATGGAGATAATGATGGTTGCCAACAATTATTTTTTGGTTGTGTTTACATGCATGAAAGACAAAAACAAGGATTTTGAAGGTGGCCCCTACTTCTACAATCAGGTACTATTCATGAAACAATGGCATATGGGCTTCAATTCAGTTGAGGAGTTTCCTACAAGGATTTATGTCTAGGTTTGTCTTCCTCAACTTTTGTTGGAATTTTGGAGGAGTGATATCCTGCATATGATTGTGAGCTCCTTCTCAACAAATTGATTGCTTCAAATCAACAAACCTTGGATAGAAAGGTAATTACTTATGCTCGTATTTATGTTGAAATTGATTTAAATAACTATTTTTCATATTATATGGAAATTTACCTTGGATCATCTCCATGGATTCAATAGCTAGACTATGAAACCCTTCCTTTCAAATGCTAATTATGTCATCAATATGGGTATCTACAAAGGAAATTCCCTCAGTTCAAACAGGCAATTGGTGCTACTTGTATACACCTAAAAATGGTCTAGATAATCTAATTAATTAAATACGACTTATTTGATTAATTAACCTTAAATTCAGCTACTATTAAATAAATAGAAATATTTATTTATAGTTCATTTTTCTAATTCTTCAATTTTAATTAAATAAACAACTTCAATATTTTGTGTTATTTAATCATCTAATCATGTTTCTTCTTAATTAAATAAACAGGTTTAAATACTTTGCTGTTTAATTATCATATCTCTTCTATATTTATTTAATAAAAAAATTCTATAGTTTGTTTTATTAAATTAATTATTCTCTTTTGCTAATTTGAATAAATCAAAATATTCAAATAAAGGAAACTTCCTCTATTCACTCACCAATAAAATTGGATATTTTATATCTAATTAATTCAATAGGCATTCACGGGAAAGTTGTGGAGACAAATTGGAAATGAAACTTCTTCATCTCCTTCCTCTAATTCTTCCTATTATCTGGCCTGATGTTTTCATGGGGAAAAACCATTCCCATGATCAGCTCAAGGTTCTTCATCTCTCTCCATTCAATCTTCCAAATTGAATCCAGGCCTTTGTTGTGTTGCCCCATCACAAATGTGTTGTCGTGAATCTATAAATACAACCTTCTTCTACAAGAAATGGATCTGAATCCCAACTTTGTGCAATCTTACTCTGTAGAAATAGCAATTCAACATTCAAGCAATTGAGCAAATAGCATTTAGCAAATAGCAATCATAACAATTTAGAATAACAATCATGGCTTTCCATTTAGTTGCATCATAGTTTATTGTAGCTTCTTTTATCGGATTTCATGTCAATTTAGATTATAGTAGCTTCATCATATCATTTAGATATCATCATATAGAATTAGATTATTGCATTTAGCAGCATCTCATTCTCTAGATTGGCATTTTAACAGTCACAATGCTTACCAAATCTGAGAGCCCTCTGTGATTTAATAAATCTTTGGAGATAGGGAACAATGAGACGCTTTCAAGAGTTTTCCTCTTTTTAACTAGTTTAATTTATTGATTCTCTTGATATAATGTTTCATTAAGAAGTGTTGTTTGTTATTTCATTCTTTACTTATTTCACACTTACATTTTGGCGCCCACCGTGGGGCGTATACCCCATGTTTTAATAATATTTTTGAAAAGTGTTCGTATAGGATTTTGGTGTGTTTTCTTTTAGCGTGACCGAGGGATTTTGTGGCGCATCCGACAAAAAATTTAGCACTTCTGACTGTTTCAAAGCATCTGACGAAAACTTTAGCACTTCTAACTATTTTAGCGCATCCAACAAAAAGTATAGCGCTTCTAAAGTCTGTTTTAGCGCATCGACCAGAAGTACCTAGCGTGGTTGACTGTCCCATGATCAATCCTGTTTCAGCACTTCTGACAAATTCTATAATGCTTCTGACAAATTCTACAACACTTCCAATAATTTCTGTAGCAAATCTAATCAATTAAGTGGCGCTTATGACCTGCGTTATAGCACAACTATAACTTGTTGTCTAGATCCGACGCGACCATGACCAATAATTTTATTTTTACATTTGGACTAAAATGAACCAATCCTAGGGTAGTCATTTGGATTAAAATATATCAATCCTAAGGTAGTCATCATACATTTTCTATTTCAGTTAAAATTGATATCATGTCTTTTGTGAAGCAATATCTTCATGTAGAATAGCAAACTATCATTTGGGATTTAAAACTAAACATTTGATTACTATGATTGTGTGGTGATAGGCCTATCCTCTCCCCTTAACTGGGTGATCAAAATTCCAAACTCATCTTTTAATTTCATGCAATTTACGCTTCGTTAAATCCTTTAGAAGGCCTGTCGTAGTGGGAAAAAGTACTCACCCTCTGAGAATGACATGAGTGGGAACAACCAAAGCCAGGTTTTCCAACCCACTATAAAATAAAAGTGAATCTGAGGAAACCCACATTTGCTAGAAGTGTGCAAGATAACCATCCCCAAAATATTTGTTCTAAAGATTGGGAGGTCTCTTGAGGGAGTTTATCATTTTCTGCTCCGAACGGAAACCCTATCTATGAACCATGGTGTAGAATCTAGCTGAGTTAGTAACCAAACATTGTAATACTCGAAGTGCAAGGGGAGGGAAGAATTTGCCCCCAAGACACTCAACATATAATTGCCAAGGACCGTTTGCTCAAGGGATCAAGAAATCTAACTTTGAGTACGCGCCTAGAAAAGACAAAAACACGGGCGCCCTCTAGGGGGTGACACAACTGTGTGAGTCGACACAATTTTAAGATGTGGGTTGTTGAGTATAACGATGACTGTTTTGACCTTAAGATTGAGTGTGCTTGAAGTGTATTCTTTGTTAAAAACCAGTGGAAATAAAAAAGGATCATGTTTGATTCTTGAACATACACTTATTGTGTAGATTCTAGGACTTAAAAACAACTGTTCTACAATTGCTTGCTATGTTTTCAAATCATTAATCCAGATAAAGATCATCCAGAAAAACACAAAACGTTTGACAAAATCAAATTGTGAAAATTTATGATTAGGGATTGGAAATCCACAACATTTGTCAAGAAATCTCTTGCAAAGAGAGTTAGAAAACCAAAGAAGCAACTTAGTTACAAGAAAATTTTGAAAAAGAGACACTTCTTATATCAAAGTAGAAAATATTGCTTGAGCATCGAACTTTTATCCATAGGTATCATGACTTTGCTAGGGGATATACTGATGATTTTTCCTTAGAGCCTTTATGTTCACAAGCTTATTTTCAATGAAGAGCTCTTTCACAAAAACATAATCATAGTTGACCCATTCGTCAGTATTGCATCCCACAACCAGCAATACAATATTCCAACAGGCCCAATAAATTCTTATAGTAGAGGAAAAACTTGGAAACGTTAGGTTTGTCATCCAAAATCAGAGGTTTACCAACAAAAATATCCTATCAAAATATCAAAAATTCAAAAAATTACAATTTAAAAAAAAAAAAATCAGTCCCTTTTACTAAGAAGAAAATCAAATAACATTGAGAAGTCCCAAAATAGCACTTACATTGTCTGTTTTAGTGCATCCACACTATCTTTTAGTGCATTTGTAGTATGTTTTAGCGCTTCTGACAAATTCTCTAGCGCATCTGCCGACTGTCACCAAAAATTACCAATGTCAGAAATTACCAGTATTTTAGCGCTTACACAATTTGTTTTAGCACATCCGTGCCATATTTTGGTGCATCCACAGTTCAAAGAGCGCATCTACAGTCTGTTTTAGGACATTTGACAAATATTATAGCACTTCTACAAACTGTAATAGCACATCTACCCTATTTCATAGTGCTTTTACCATATCTTTTAGCACATCAATAGTCTATTTTAGCGCTTCTGCCCTCTGTAATAGCGCATCCACATAACAAAAAAATAGAGAGCTTGTAGAAACATCTATCAGACTGTTGACATCAAAAACTCAGGTTTTTACTAGACATAAACATTTTCATAGTCTTAAACCTAAAACAAATAGGATCCTACAAGTCAAAATTCTTTTCAAAGTTAAACCCAGATCTTGCAAACTATAAAGTGTCAAATTATCAAACAACACATCTTGGTTATTGAGTTAAGTTTCATCATCAGGATTTTATCATCCTACAATTACGAAACAAAACACAATAATCAGATTTTTAACTTGGTCTCATCAATATAATCTATCATTCTATTTGACTTTGTTAAAATCCAATTGATACTCATCCAAACATAGAAGATCAAAGTTTAAGTGAGAAAAACAAACACTTGTATGCCAATTTTGATAAGGTTACAAAGCCAAAAACTTAGAGAAAAGGAAATTGAAACACCAAATGTCATGGCTGAAGAAAACCCCTTTTACATATTCCACCAACATGATCCCAATGAAATAACCTAAGAGGATGTCCAAACTGCACAACAAGATCCAAATTTTCACAAATTCATGGAAAAAGTCTTGGAACAAGACATGGAAAAATACCTCTTGATGCTAGCAGAATTAGGTACAAAATTTCCAAAAGATTTTAACATTAATTGATTAAAGGAAACACCTAGAACAATTGAAACTGAACCACACAACATGCAAGACACAAATCAAGTGGCTACCCTAACATGTCAAATTCAAACTTTACAACAACAAATTAGGACATGCAAAAGGGAACCACAAAGAGGTATTCATTACAGGACATTTGTCCTTATCCTTTTCATCCAAGTGTAGACATGATACCCTTCCCTAGACATTGTGAATTCCACTAATATGACAAGTAGAATGGAAAAACAAATCCAATTGACCATGTGAGGGAATTCAGAACCATGAGATTAGAGTTTGCACAAGAGGATACTTACCTAATGAGGTTATTTTCAAGGAGCTTAGGAGGTCACTGTATGGAATGGTTCTCCAAATTACAACTAGGGATTTGATCCTTTGAAGAACTAGTCAACAGATTTATCTCACAATTCTCCTTCAATATTCAACATGAAGTAACCATAAAAGATCTGTACAACATGAAACAAAAGAAGGGTGAGACATTCCTGTCATTTCTACAACGTTGGTGAAATTTTATTCGCTAGATATCCTCGATCTATACCTAAAGAGGAAAAGATGGAATTATTTATTGACAACTTAATTGATGACATGAGTTATAGATTGGAACTACAATGTCCCCCGACATTTGAAAAAGTGATTGAGAATGGGATTAAAATCGAAGAATACTTGGTTAAAAGAGGAGTGATTAAACATTACAATGATACATCAACCAATAAAAATTCCTCAAATCACTATGGCAACAATGATAAACCTAAATTTTGAAAAAAATATAGAAATACTAGAAACAATGATGCTACAACTGACACACAAAATACGAAACTAGTATTCAATTTGACAACAATGACTGTAAAGATGAATCAAAATGATAATCAGAACAACAATCATGGTACCACTCAAAAAACAACCCAAACAATGGAGAATCTCGACCACCATCATATCAAAGACAATCCAATCGACGGAGATTTACACCATTGGGACAAACATTGGAATCAACAATGAGAGAGCTTATTGCAAATAGAATTATTACCCTACTAGAAGCAAGAAATTGGGAGCCGAAAGTGAAAACATCTTGGTGGAATGATGCTAACTATTGCAACTTTCATAAAAATAAAGGACATAAAACAAATGATTGTATGCAATTAAAACATTTGATACAAGACTTGATTGACAACAAGAAGGTGGTTGTTGAAGGACATCAAACAAACAATGACCACACTGTGTTTACAAATCCTTTACCCAACTATGAAAAGGGAGAATCTTCTTCAAATATTAAAGAAAAAAGTATAAACTATATTTATGACAACACCATTCATTGAATTTCTGAGGGTGAGAAAAATAATGCCATTGACAATCAAACATATAACATTAGCATCAATGACATTGTATCCCTGAACGTGATCCCAAACATAAACACATCTGAAAACCAAATAAATGTCATAAAAATCAGGGAAACACAAGACTATCAATCGATTAATGTAACGACAAGAGGGCAATCCAAAGTGATACTAAAAGGAGTTTCATCTAAAACCACTACTCCCCCTTCAAATCAATATAGCATAGTGGATCAACTACAAAAGATACCAACACAAATATCCATATTGGAACTTCTTAAAATTTCACCATCACATAAGGAGGTTCTGGAACAGGCTCTAGTGGCCACTACGGTACCCAATAATCTAGATGTCTGTCAATTTCAAGCTATGGTGGGACATCTGACCACACCTCATTGTCTGTCATTCTTTGAAAAAGATGATGTGTCAGTAAATCATCCACACAATGCAACCCTTCATATAGAATTTTTAATCCATAAACATCGTGTCAAACATGTCTTAATAGATGGTGGAGTTGGATTAAATATTTGTACTTTAAAACTAATTCGTGCACTAGGTTATACTGACAACACCATGATACTAAAAGAAAGATCACGATAAAAGCATATGATGAAGAAGAAAGGTATTCCAAGGGGTTGATTGTGTTACCAATTCAAGTGGGACCGTTTGTAAAAAACATAGTTTTCCAAGTGTTAGAGAAAGAACTAACATATAACATACTCTTGGGACGTCCATAGATTCATGAAATGCAAGCAATACCCTCAACTTATCATTAATGTTTAAAGTTTCCTGTTAATGGACAAGAAGTTACTATTTCAGCTAATTACAACAATCCCCAATATTGTAACACGCTTAAAATGACACAAGACACTTTTTTGCCCCATAATGGGGAAGCAAGTACATCAAGTTCATCCAACAGTGAAAAATAATCAAACATTGTATCCAAGTGGGTTGAGAAAAAGGACCAGTCAAAGGATATAGGTATTGCTGACATCACTCCATCAAACAATGAAGGTCAAATGAATTCACTATCTCGAAAATTCAAAGAAAATGTCCAGGTAACAAAAAAGGGCATGGGAGAAAATTTTATTGGGCAATCTTTGGGTCTTACACAGTTACTATCATCTCCAAAATCATATGGAAAACCATCAACAATAACACGACAATCATCACAACCTACCACAGTTCTAGATGAAAGGTTTGTAAAAGCAGGTACTCTAGAAGATGAATCAGAAGATAAGTCCATTCTCAATTGGCTCTACAAAGACGAAGAAGCATCAACATCAACAAATATCAGCATAAAGACAAACCAATATGGAAAGGGAAAAGCCATATTAGAGAAAATGGGCTATGAAGGATGGGGACCTATTAGAAAAAGAAAATATGGCATTATAGAACTCATTCAACCTCTCACACTTTAGCCTAAAGACAAAATAGGATTAGGCTATACAGGGGAATCAAAAGAAGAAGTAACTCAGAAAGTGGTAGAAAGGATTCTTCAAATGAGGGATGGTTCTGAAACAGATTCCAATGAGTATGAATGGGATCATTTATTTGCAACATCATACACTGACATACAAATTGATGTTATAAAAGAGTATGCACCCACATGTGAGGAGGGACAAAGTCCAAGAACTAGACCACTTGTATTGAGATCAACAAATATCGATGACTCAAGTGAGGATGAACAAGCATCAAGTGAAATAAATGACTTAGAGGAGAGTAATATCATAGACCTTGACCTCACCACTACCAACTTTGACAACATGGCTATTGGAACCCTCACTGCCATCGATCTTTCCCAACTTGATGACTTTTTACCCTTAATGCATCCTGAACTTATTGACTGGGAACCAACTGAACCTATTAATATACTAGTCTTTACGAATGATGATGCCATTGTAAATTTTCTTTGTAGTGACACACCTGACACAATTTCTATCCATAAAGCTCATAATGACACTTCATATTAGGAGGGTGCCAACTCTTCCAGTTACAAAATTGAAAATAAGAATAATGGATCTAATGGTGAAAACCATTCAATGGCAGCATTAGATCTTGAAAAAGTAAAAATAAAGAACACATCTGACAGTGAAAACCTCTCTGAGGCACTAAAATATGGGAGATTTGACACCCTTCTAGAGAATTATCATGAAAGATCATCAGTACTGGAGGAGCCTACACAATCCATAAATCTTGGCACCATAGAAAAGGCAAAAATTCTACATCTGGCAACATCTATGATAGAACAAGAGAAGCCCAAATTCACCAAATTCTTTGAAGAGAGACATATCAATTTTGCTTGGTCTTACTCTAATATGCCAAGGTTAGATCTAGATCTTTTGATGCATCATCTATCTCTACCATCCGGAATCAAACCAGTAAAGCAAAAACTAAGGAAAATGCATCCCCACATCGCCCTGATGGTAAAGGATGAGCTGAAAAAGTTGTTAGATGCAAAATTCATCAGGTCTATCGATTATACTGAGTGGATTTCAAATATTGTACATGTATCTAAACCAGATAATAGTACCAGAATATGCACAGATTTCAAAAATCTAAATAAGGCATGCCCAAAGGATGATTTTCCTTTACCAAGCATTGACATTATTGTAGATTTAACAGTGGGACATGCCATTTTATCGTTAATGGATGGCTTCTCAAGGTACAACCAAATCAAGATAGCACCTGAAGATCAGGAAAAGACAACATTCACTTGTCCTTGAGGTACATTTTGTTGGAATGTCATGCCCTTTGGGTTGAAAAATGTTAGTACAACATATCAATGGGCAATGACCACTATTTTCCATGAAATTATGCATAGTTTTATTGAAGATTACGTGGATGAAATATTAGCAAAGTTGTACACCAAAGAAGGACATCTGGAGATCCTCAGCAAAATCTTTACTAGACCAAGGGGAAGTTCAATGTCATATTGAACCCTAAGAAATGTGTGTTTGGTGTTACATCGACAAAGCTCCTCAGATACATAGTTTTAGAAAAAGGTATTGAAGTGGAACCGACTAAGGTCAAAGAAATAATAGAGATGTTTTCGCTGAAGAATATTAGTCAACTACGGTCTCTACAGGGTAGGCTACAATCAATCAAGAGATTTATCTCCCAATTAGCAGACAAAAGTCATCCATTCAATCACCTACTACATAACATATCTCTTTGAAGTGGGATTAAGGATGTGAAACAAATTTTAACCAAATAAAGCAATATTTGATGTCGCCTCCTATACTCATGCCACCTATAGAAGAGAGACCATTGTTACTATACATTGCAACAACAAACATTTCTTTAGGAGCTCTATTAGCACAAGAAGATTCTGAGGGAAAGGAACAAGCTATTTACTATATTAGCAAGACTCTAAACAGTTATGAAATAAATTACACCTTCATAGAGAAAGCTTGTTTGGCAGTGGTCTTTGCAACCTAGCAGTTACAACATTACATGTTGACCCATACAGTCAGACTCATAGAAAAGATTGATCCGTTAAAATATCTACTCAGCAAAGCTGCTCTAATAGGGAGACTAGCAAAGTGGCTCATGATCTTAAGTGAATTTGACATCCAATATATAGACCAAAGAACCATCAAGGGGCAGGTGATAGCTGATCAATTAGTTGAAGCTCCATTACCAGATAATCATCCAATGAGCATTGAATTTCCTGATGTAGACATTTTGACTATTACCACACAACAAAGGAGGCTTTATTTTGATGGACCATTTACACAACGGGGATCAGGAGCATGAATTTTGTTTGTTACACCACAAGGATATACCATCCCAAAGTCATATAGACTCATGTTTCCATGCACAAATAATGTAGCGGAATATCAGGCATTAATCCTTGGCATAAAAGTGGCAATTGAGTAGAAAATCACACAACTACAAGTATATGGAGATTCATAATTAGTCATTTATCAAGTAAATGACGAATATCAAACAAAATATGAAAAATTGATGCCATATAAGAACATGGTTGATGATCTCAAAAATTACTTTGTAGATATCAAGTTTGAACAGATTTCGAGGACAAAAAACAAAGCTGCTAATGCTATGGCGACAATTGCTTCTCTATTGTAGATTCTAGAAAGACAAGGTCGTTATGAGTTTATGGTAGAACAAGTGTCTAATCTTGCCTATGAAAATCCTGAATCACAAACCATTTGCCAAATAGTCGACATTCAAACCTCACTCTATGGACATATCTATGCTTACCTCAAGGATGATATCCTTCCTCCTGATATTTCTAGAAACTAGAAACATAACTTCATTCGCCGATCCGCACGACATACATTGATTGCCGACATACTTTATTGTCGAGGTCTAGATGGTACTCTTCTTCGGTGTCTAGAACATAACAAATCTAAAACAACCTTACATGAGGTTCATGAAGGTATTTGTGGAACTCATTCAAGTGGAATAACCCTAGCAAAGAAACTCCTCTATTTGGGGTATTATTGGCCAAATATGGAGGAGTCTTATCAATTTGTTAAGTGTTAAAAATGCCAAATCCATGGTAACTTAATCCATTCGCCAACACAAGAATTGCAACCATTTACATCAACATGGCCCTTTTGTCAGTGGGGATTGGACCTGGTAGGAAAGATAAATCCATCTTCATCTAATGGACACAAATTCATAATCATAGCAACATAATACTTTACAAAGTGGATAGAAGTGGTTCCTTTAACAACAATCATGGGAAAATAGATCTCGTCTTTCATATTGAACTACCTCATATGTAGTTATGGAATTCCTCAGTCCATTGTCACAAACAATGGTAGACCTTTTAAGAACCAAGATGTCTAGGAATTATGTGAAAGATTTCATAACCAACATCATTTCTCAACACCGTACTATCCTCAGGGAAATGGCCAAGTAGAGGCCTCAAACAAAACAATTCTGAAAATTCTAAAGAAAATGGTTAATGATGTTGGACGTGATTGGCATGTTCAATTAAATCCTGCTCTTTGGGCATACATAACCATCCTCAAAACACCTATAGGAGCTACACCATATGCCTTGGTATATGGATCATAGGCCATCCTACCTATTGAGGTAGAAATACCATCACTCTGTGTCTCACTAAAGGGTATAATTACAGATGAGGATTATAGAGTCTCTAGACTACAAGAACTAGAATTGTTGGATGAACGTCGTCAACAAGCTATAAACCATTTGAAAGCATACCAACATAGGATGTCCAGGAGCTACAATCATAGGGTAAAACCTATAGTCTTTCAGGTTGGTGACTTGGTCCTAAAGGAAAACCCTAGAAATCAGCAGGACAGAGAAAAGAAAGGGAAGTTTGAACCTAACTGGCTGGGTCCCTTTGTCATCATATTAGTTTATGGATTTGGAGCCTATCAATTGTCAAAACCTGAAGGGGATCTATTCGATGAACCTATCAACAATATCCATCTTAGAAAGTTCTACACCTGAATCACCTAGTGCATAGGTCAAGTTCTGAAAATGGTTACCTTGATGAAAACCTGGCAAGTAGGCATCTTGGTGATGGAAAAATACATAAAAATAAAAAAATACAATTATACAAAAAAAATCAAAAAGACTGAAAAAGTGCAATAAAAACATGTAGCGAAAACCTGGAAATAGGCGCTACTTGTGATTTTAAAGCCAAATTTTCTATCTATTAGATGCATGTCATGGTCGTTACTTCCACCATCATTTTACATCCATTATCATATCATTGTGAGTGGTCATGTCCCACCCTAGCTTGGGGGAAAAATCCTGACCTCATTAGGGGCAATAAATCTCAAGCTTAACCAAATAGACAAACAACAAGAAGACAAACACAACAAGAACAATGATTGAAACCCAACATGAAACATCAACCACCATCAGAAACACATTGGACATCCATATCACAACAGAAAATCCAAAAACAAGTCAAAAGGTCAGTCTCAAAAAGTCAAAAACAAAGTCTGTCAGTCGAACTACGTGGTCTCTGTGTGTATAATGTAGGTAAGTCTAATCTTTGATCAACCCTCGAGGCCCCTAGGATAGGTCTTTAGGTTAGGTTTTTGGTTAAAATCTCAAAAATTACAATTACATCATAAAATCAAAATGGATGATCTAATCTAAATAATGGTTGAAATACTTTAAGCAAAGGCTGGATATGTTGTACTTTGATCTTTGTTATCATTTCTTTGGAGCAACTCGATGATGTATTGAACTAGAGAAGCTAGGAAGGAGAATGGTATTTTTCTTTATCTGTTGTCTATGAATTAATCATAATTACTATGTGAATTGTCGTGGGAAGTGCTCTACAAAGTATCGTGAATGACATTCCAATTCACATAGGAAAGTGACTAATTCTTGTTTGTTTATGCAAGAAATGCTCAGGTCATCTTAGTTTAATTATACCTAAATGCTTGTGTTCACTTGCAATATCAAAAATCATGAAAGTAGTACTTAGGTCATCATGGTCTAAATTATACCATCGATGCTTGTACTCACTTTCAACATTTTTAAAGCTCTATGATGATACAAAGAACAATAAAAGTACTGTTAAGATGCCAATGTTTGCATATAGATTTGCATGGTAAAAATATATTGCATTCATAATAGTTTTACATTTTCAGAATATTTGTTACATAGAAGGGTAACCAATTCCAAACAAAGATATCTTTTTCTCATAATGGATTGAGTATACTTGACATTAACAAAAACATCATAATTATCATGTAGTTGCATCATCATTTTCATTGCATACATATAGAAAGCATTTATTTTATCAATTCATCATTCATACATTTAAATCAAATAATTTGCATTGATCATATCATATTTTTCATATCACACATCATAAAATTGCATAAGAAATTCTCAAAAATATCTATAGTTGCATTTCATTCATCCATTAATCATATCATATATCATGTATTCAAAATACCATTATATTCATCATTTTTCATTCACTTATTACATCATATATTTGTAATAATCACAAGAATAAAAGTGCACATATCCCATTTACATCGCACATCATATATCATTTAAAACATCATATCCATAAATCATTGCATATAGGAACATTATCAATATAATTTAGAATTACACATCATCATACATCCATTTTTATCCATGTAAATACTACTTACATCATGCATTCAATACATCATGCATCATCCATACATACATCATGCATCCATACATCATCATTATACACATCATAAATCATAGCATATCATCATGATTATAAAACTGCATCCATAACATCATAATATAAGGATCATCACATGACATAGAGAACATAGGAAATAAATGTATCCATCATAGAATCATATAGAACACATAATAGATCGATAAAACCCACTGCATATCATATAGACCTCAAAATCATAATGTCAAGTATACAATGATGTCTGAAATGAAAAGAGATATATCATAAAAAATGGCTATAATCGGAGTATACATCACATCTCAAAATACAACAGAAGGTACAATCATGAAACTATGTGCTGCTGGCTCTAGATGGTGCAGGCATCTCAGGACCAGTCCCTCCACCACCAGATGTACTAAGATCTCTTGGGTCTCTCGGGAGAGGCTGTGTCACACCTCTACTCACAGTCCTCAAATGGGACCTGCTAGATTAGGACTGCGCATAGCTCACTCTCTGCTCTGAAGGAATGACATCATAGAATTTACCTCTGTAGTACTCTACCTCCCGACCAACACAGACAACCTCTCGCATATAATCTGTTATAGTGGCACCATTCACCAATCTTTGCAATCTCTCAGCTGCAGCCTGAGCCCCCTCTGTAGTCCGTCTAGCAGCATCCCTCTCAGCTGTCAATGTTGTAATCTGTGTCTGAGCCGCAACCAACTAAGCCTGTACCTGTGCTAGGGCCTGTGCATGAGCCTTGAGCCTATGCCTACATCTGTGCCTGTGTCTGTGTCAATAAACCCTGGGCCTGAGTCAGCTGACCCTGTAAAGTTTGTACCTGTACCTGTAGACTCGCTATCTGGGTTGCTGCTACTGCACACATTGCTCTGAAGGGGCTACCACTGTTTGCCTCTTACGAGGCATCATATACTCCTCTAAAGCTGGACCTAACCCACCTGCACCTGATTCGCCTGATCCATCTCTACCACTGTCATACCCCTCCTCCTCTCCACTACTCTCATCACTACTACCCTCCTCATCCCCACTGCCCTCCTCATCACCACTGCTCTCAACCTCCTCCTCCACCACCTCCTCCTCACCAATCTCCTCTCTCCTCCATCGATGATGTATAATGACAACCTCCTCCTCAATAGGTAATGGTGCTAGCTCATCGGGAATGGTAATACGTGGAAATGGATTTAGCACCAAATACTTAGCATAATCAGCTGTAACCGGTGGCTCAACAATATCTAGACGGATCTCCCAAATAAGAGGCTGTAGAGCCTAGAACTCCTACACAACATCATATGACAGCTCGGGCCCCCAATCTGTAGAATCTAACTGTCGACAAGCATAATGGGAAACACCCTAGGGAATGCCCTGAACAATACCATACTAATGAAGCACTCGTCTAAGCATAAATCTCTCCAAAATCCAATGAGTCTAACCAATCAGAATAAATGACTGACAAGAAAAATGGCAACTGAACGTCATCATCATCCTAGTGCTCACAATCTAAATATGGACGCCATGTCATAGTCTCCATATCATCCAATACTCTACACCAATGATCCAACTTACCCAGTCTAGGCTGAGTAAGTCTACCTGCGTATATATGAACATAAGGCCGCCTGGCCGGTCATTGCCTCACCATCACTAGACGCGTGACAAAAATATGCTCCCACACCCACACCTGTAGTAAAGTAACTCCAGCTAATAAACTTTGACCTCCAAGGTAGACAGCCGAATGCAAGTCATGACACAGATGGGCAAGCATACACATGCCCCAAGCATATCTCGTCCCATGTACAATCATGCTCTCTAGCACATGGCCCCAACCAATAGAAAATCCCTTTGACCTGTGATCAGGACAAAGGAACCCTCCAATAAAGCCAACAAGAACTATCGACAAAGTGGCATAAGCATCCACCATCTCATGCCACAAAATCTAATATCCAACAATCCTATCATCCTGAAACACTCTCTGAAGAGCATCAGTCCCGCCCTGCTCTGATGAATCATAGACAATAATATCACTGACAATAGGTATCCATAGAATCTACCAGACATCCTCAGGGGTGACTATAATCTCACTAGTAGGTAGGTGGAAGGTATTATGCTCGCTATGCCACCTCTCTGCTAGGGTTGTCAGGAGACCCCAATTAATCCTAATCTGGGGCATATCTAATAAGGAGGACAATCCACAACGTGTAATAACTCCCATCTCAGTTGTGCTAGCTGTGGTATCAAATCAAAAGTCTGAGGAAACCGCTCTCTAATCTGGAGGTTCTTCAAAGCCTCCTATCATCATGAAATATTCAAAGTCAGTACTTTTTGTCAAATCAACATCAATTATCCTATCAAAATCTAATCAGCTCTTGGTGAGACTTTTGATTAAATCTCATGAGTGAACATCATTTAACCTCACCTATCATGAGGTCAATCATCAAACATCATTGAACCTGCCTATCATGAGGTCAATTAATCAAATCAAGTTTGCTTATCATGAGGTTCATCAATCAAACTATAATTATTCCTCACCTATCATGAGGATAATTATCATCAATCAATCATCAAACCTCGCCTATCATGAGGTTGAACATCATCTACTTGATCAAGATCATCAATCATATCAAACCAATAGCTGACATGATCTAAATTGACAAAATCAAGGACAAATTTGACAAACTACATCAATCTGACTTGGATGTGCTAAAACAGTGTTTCTATGCGCCATAATATCAGAAGCCATTAAAACTCTTAAAAGCGCTAAAACAAGCGCTCAAAGCACTAATTCAAGAGGAAAATGCGCTAAATCAGGTGGTCAAAGCGCCATTTCAGTGAATGCGCTATTTTAGGAGGTGAAAGCGCTAATCTACGGGGCAAATGCACTAAAATAGTGAAAGCGCTAAAACAAAGAGTGAAAGCACTAAAATTCCTATCCTAGGTGCTAAAACGTTGAAAGTGCTAAATAAATCTACCTAAGCGCTACAAAATTCAACCTAAGCGCTAAAACATCAAAAGCACTAAAACAGAGGTTATAAGTGCTACATCGGCCTTGAAAAGCGCTAAAAGAAATGTAAAATTTAAAAATTGAAAAAATGTTCAAAAAACAAAAATGCAAGAATAACAAGGAGGTTAATGGGTACGTACCAGAGGTCTGTAGGCGACTGGGTGGTTATGTCATCGTACGCACTCGAACTAGTGAATGTGGTCAGGGATTGGCATTTTGCTGAATTTGCTCTCTCTCACAAATTTTTCAAAACTCAATTGCACAAATGAGTTTTAAAATCACCCTTTTGACCTCTTATTAGGTTATTTAAGATGGGATTTTTGTGGAATAAATTAATTTTTTCAAGGGAGATTAATTCAAATTCATCACAGGGGCAATTTCTACATTCTTTATCGAGAGATAAATTATTTCAACATCAAATCTTCATCAAATCATCATAGAATCATCAAAAAATCATACAAATTTGAAAAATCCAAAAAATTCAAAAAAATAAAAAATTCATCAATTTATCTCCTGAGGGGGCATATATTCATCATCACCTGAAAATCAACATCTGGGGCATACTGAAATTTTTCATCGATACTGACAGCAACAACAAAATTTTCTTTGAAGTAATGCGTAAACACATCACTTCAAAGAGGGAAAAAATGTATACACCTAAAAATGGTCTGGATAATCTAATTAATTAAATATGACTTATTTGATTAATTAACCTTAAATTCATCTACTATTAAATAAATAGAAATATTTATTTATAGTTCATTTTTCTAGTTCTTCAATTTTAATTAAATAAACAACTTCAATAGTTTGTGTTATTTAATCATCTAATCATGTTTCTTCTTAATTAAATAAACAAGTTTAAATACTCTGTTGTTTAATTATCATATCTCTTCTATATTTATTTAATAAACAAATTCTATAGTTTTTTTTATTAAATTAATTATTCTCTTTTGCTAATTTGAATAAATCAAAATATTCAAATAAAGACAATTTCCTCTATTCACTCACCAACAAAATTAGATATTTTATATCTAATTAATTCAACAGGTATTCATGGGAAAGTTGTGGAGACAAATTGGAAATCAAACTTCTTCATCTCCTTCCTCTAATTCTTCCTATCATCTGGCCTGATGTTTTCATGGGGAAAAACCATTCCCATGATCAGCTCAAGGTTCTTCATCTCTCACCATTCAATCTTCCAAATTAAATCCAAGTCTTTGCTATGCTGCCCCATCACAAATGTGCTGCCATGAATCTATAAATACAACCTTCTTCTACAGGAAATGGATCTGAATCCCAACTTTGTGCAATCTTACTCTGTAGAAATAGAAATTCAACATTCAAGCAATTGAGTAAATAGCATTTAGCAAATAACAATCATAGCATTTTAGAATAACAATCATGGCTTTCCATTTAGCTACATCATAGTTTACTATAGCTTCTTTTATCAGATTTCATGTCAATTTAGAATACAGTAGCTTCATCATATCATTTAGATATCATCATATAGAATTAGATTATTGCATTTAGTAGCATCTCATTCTCTAGATTGGCATTTTAACAGTCACAGTGCTTACCAAATCTGAGAGCCCTTTGTGATTTAATAAATCTTTGGAGATAGGGAACAATGAGACACTCTCAAGAGTTTTCCTATTTTTAACTATTTTAATTTATTGATTCTCTTGATATAATGTTTCATTAAGAAGTGTTGTTTGTTATTTCATTCTTTACTTATTTCACACTTATTTAACTATTTTTCGGATTATATGGAAATTTACCTTGGATCATCTCCATGGATTCAATAACTAGACTATGAAACCCTTCCTTTCAAATGCTAATTCTATCATGAGTATGGGTATCTACAAAGGAAATTCCCTCAGTTCAAATAGGCGATTGGTGCTGCTAATACTAACTCTAGCTCGATTCCTAAGAATGATAAAGGGACGTATCCTATTGTTAATGGGGAAATAGACAAGGAGGGTT
This sequence comes from Sequoia sempervirens, assembly GCA_007258455.2. Lineage (NCBI taxonomy): Eukaryota > Viridiplantae > Streptophyta > Pinopsida > Cupressales > Cupressaceae > Sequoia > Sequoia sempervirens. Next base: position 192,940 of record VDFB02333302.1, on the reverse strand, counting down.
TCATCTTGATCAAGCCTCATAATAAAGGGAGAGGTTAGAAGAGAACCCTTATGGACAAACAAAATGATGGGGTCTTTAATGGGTTTGATGTTTTAGAGGACTTTGTTCAAGAGGATGGGTTTCTATGTGTGCCACCTTCTGGTGTTGGGTCCTTGGAAATGTATTTTTCAGAAGACCATGAGAATGGAATCTAGAATTTGGCTTTGGTGGACCTGCAAGTTGGTTTGAGGTTTCAGATGGTCCCTCCCAGACACCGGTTGGTTCAAAACCAAGTGGATCTATGGTCTTGTAGGTGGCTAAATCCTTGGTTGATCCAGTTCCTCCTCAAGTGAAAGAGGCTTTGGATTCTGAGAAAAGTAGTGGGTCTTTTCATGCTTTGGAGATTTGTATCAAAAGTCCCTTAAAAAGGGTCCTCCAGAGAATTCATCCGAGGTGGGTCACAAGAAGGACCTAGAGAAGGTTAAATTGATTAGTGAGACATTGGTGGATTTAAGGTTTGGTGAAAACCATTGATTCCCTCTTCTCCCAAACTCATAAATGATTGTTATTTCCTGGAATGTGAGGGGTATGAATAACATCCCTTGAAAAAAGGCTATTCGTGAGATGATTGGTACATATTTTCCTGATATTGTCTTCCTTCAAGAAACTAAATTGTTAGTGGATGGCATGTTGAATAAAGCTACTAGCATTTGATCTCGTGGGTCTTATCAATGTGTTGGGGCTTATGATAATTCAGGAGGTGTGACTTGTTTTTAGGATCCAAGGAAGGTTGTTACTCTTTGATGGATCTCAAGTCACTCTTCTATTTATATGGCTGCTTCTAGTTTGGATTTGAGTGAAACTTTTTTTTTTCACTAATGTTGATGATCCTACCGATCCTCTTGGCAAAGCTCAACTTTGGTCTCATTATATATATATATATGGTCTTTGGTACCCTTTCTTCCTTAGATCATAGCAGAGGAATTTCATGTCATTTCTTGTTTGGAGGAAAAATGAGGTGGCATGGTTAGGCTTGATTCTTCAGCTAACCTCCCAAGGGACAACATAGATATTCTAAATTTAGTTGATGTGAAGCCGAATAATGGCATTTCACTTGGAACAACAAAAGATGTGAAAATGCTATCTCAGAGAGGCTTGATCGATTCCTCTTTTCTTGCTATTGGGTTGGAGATAGGTGGACTACTAGCTCATAGATTTTGGATTGGAAAGGCTCTAATCACTAGTCACTCAAGTTATCTTCTATTTATTTTAGAGATTCAAAAAAATCATCATTCAAGTTTCAACTCATGTAGTTGCGCACAATATTTCTCTCCAAGACCTTATGCATGAGTGGTGACACCAAGGGAAGCCTACTCATGGTAGAGCTATGTATTCCTTTTCTAAGAGATTGTAGTATGTGAAATATAGGATTAAGAAGTGGAATAGGTAGTGCTTCAACAACCTTCACTCCGATAAAATGATAGCTCAAGATAGAATCAACACTATCACTTGTCAAATACAAGACCATGGTCTAACTGATGTTTTGAGTAGAGATGATTCAAAATTTGTTAAGGAACTAGAGGAATGGGAGTTGCATGAGGAGATTTTTTGGAAGCAAAAGTCTCAGATTGACTGGCTTTAGGAAGGGGATAGAAATACTTCCCTTTTTCATAATTTTGTCAAAGCTAGAAGAATGGAAATATTTTCACCTCTCTTGTTTCATCGGCAAGGGCTAAGCTTTCTTCTCTGCATGAGATTTCTAGGGACGCTTCTCATTTCTTCTTAGCTTTGTTTACCAGGGACTCTCCCTCGGGAGTGAAGAGGAGAACTCTATTTTGGGTTGCATTCCCTCCTTAGTCTCTAATGAGAAAAATGAGGCTCTCATTCAATCCATCTCGTTGTCAAAATTGGAGGAAGTTATGTTTCAAATAAAAAAGGAAAAGTGTAACATGCCAATTATTCACGCAAGTAAATTTCCTAAGTTTTCACTTTCAAGTAAATAAACTATGTTTCATTTCGATTGCTATAAAAATTTTCTTTTCTAAAAGAGAATAAATGAGCACAAATGATATAACAAATTCCAAGTATTGATTTCATTTCCAATAAAATTTTCCTCATATTACAATTTTTCCAATGATCATATACAAGATACATACATAGCTCAACCAAGCTTCAAGGAAATAGATATAGATGGTCTGAGAATCTCCTTTCAAATCTTGGTCACCAGCTGTTGAGGGGAAGCATCATTGAAGCGCTTTTCCACCAACCATGGACTCAAATGTGGTCCCTCACACATCTACCACATATGGAAAGATCACCCTACCCTTCAACAAAGATATTGGTGTTCAGTAACCTCATAATTACAACCATTCTGAGCTTAATGTTGTGCCCTACATATCTAGAACTTGTATCCACTACAATCTTGAACTAGCATGCATAAGAGGAACATGATGATTTGACAATGTATCCAAAGGCAATCACAATACTTTGGCCAAAGTATTCTCACTCAATACTTTGAGTGAAAGTCATCCTATTCACATGCACTACCCTAGCTTGATTTGAATTTAGGAAATTATATTCTATGCATAGGTAATTTCCTTCAATAGGTAATCCTTAACCTAAAAAACAACCTATTTCCATTTCCAAAAAACACAATGATATCTCTACCAATAAAGCATAAGCATAAGTTATTCCCTTCAATGGATAATCTAATCATAGGTATAACTTTAAAGCTTTCTAAGTCTACAAATTAACTTTGCATAAGCAACTTAACATGCTATTCACATTTCATCGATCCTAGTATATAATACTATTGACGATAAACAATCTCTCCTTAATATGGAGTATGTACAAACACTCATAAGGAAATCATATCAACTAGATTCTTTTCCTTTCCAATAATAAAATACATCATTGCTCTATTTCAAGCAATCAAATCCAATTCGAAATAAAACATACAAGACATTCAATCTTTCACTAAAACAAATAAACATAAAGATAATAGAATCTCATGCCTATAAATCGCTTTAAACTGATTGACTCACTGGTTCCTAAGCTTGGCCCCCTCTTGAAATCAGCTTAGAAACTATTCCTCCTCAATTCCTCTCACTAACGATTCCTCTCCAAATACCTCTCAACAAGATAAGAACCTCACAAATAAAATGCAACATAATGGAGAAGCGTGATAATGTGAAGTAAAGCGTATCCAAATGAGGTAAGAGTGCCTCTTGTTTATACCCAAAAACCAACATCTACAGGCTAGAAACAAGGCCAACAAATTGACACTTCTTGGCTCAATTCAATTGAATCGGCTTGAAATAAAAAGGTGGAAAATTCCTATCTCAATACTCATCCAAATAGAGAAACAAGTTGACTCTTTGCTTGTCAACAACATGTTGACTGATTCATACATGCACATGTTTTATTCTGGAAATTGACTTACAGGTTTAAGAGACTTCTATTGAATCACTGAGTTCATAATATGGCACCAACAATTCACCATATTCTCTATCATTTAGCTTGTTGTTTCATAGAAGAATAAGTCAATACTCTTATTGGATATGTTTTACTTAGCTGATTGGTCATTGCCAAAGCATTCAATACTTAACAAATGAGTCGACTTCCCTTTTTATAGCGCCGCTTTATTCATTTATACTGCATGTTGCTTTGTATAGTGCACAACACTTTGACATTATGCTTTATTCATTAAATATAAGCTATACACATCATATATAAGCTTATGTGTTTCCATTGCATTTTATTAATGATACTTTATGCGGTTTAATCATTTAACACTGCGCTATCATATGAAGCACTATATCTACAGTATATCAGCCATAATATATATATACACACATATAGCATATAATGCTATTTAAGCACTGATTATATATATATATATATTCTTTGAAAATAAGTTTGTCTAAATAATCCATTTGTTATTCGAATGAATGAGATCAAGTTAACATTTCATATACCATATTGTATGTATATACATATCTATATTCATGCATACGTACATATACATATATATCAACATACTCGTATGGATATTCCTATTTTTCAACACATACGTGTATATTGACATGTGTATATATATGTATATATGCATATATCTCATATTTATATACATTCAATTATATAATCAATCACATACATAATTGCTATCTTACTGATAGGTATATATGCATGTGATGTATATATACATATATACATATATGTCTTATTATCCATTCAATATCCCCATGCCCATGAGAAATCTATCCATGAGCATGCGTAGGTACATCTACCTATGTATTCTTATGTAAGTAATATTTCACGTGTATGGGTTATTGTTGACATGCACATGTATATATATATATATATATATATACATTCTATGTATATATATCTCATCGATCGAATATAGCAATACAAAGAAGAAGTCACATGCACTAATCACTTAACACAAACCAAGAATGCTCTTAACAAAAATCATAATCCTTCCTAATGTAAACACAACATACTAAAGGATGACTTACCAATTCCCCAAACTATGACTTGAATCAACCATTCTATAAGTGAGTGTGTGTAAGCTTAGTTAGGTTTCATTATAGGTTACTCGACCAAGTTCTTCTCCTAAGTGATACTTCCCCTCACTTCTGGAGGATTGACTCTGAATTTGCATCCAACTTAACACATTTTCATAGTAGTCAGTCATTCATCAAAACAAGTATTTGCATTATACATTTCAAAGTTAGAATACCAAATTCAATAACCATTCTTTACAGATATCCATTTCATTATAACATTAAATGAAATAAACATTCATTCATAATTTTCTAATGATTCAGATAAACAAAGTGCAACCATATGTATTTTCCAATCAGAATTCCAAATACATTCACATATGCAGTAATTTACCCTATCATAGTAATAGTAAATAGGTAAACACACAACGGGGTGAAACAAAAATCCCTAGGACTTGATGGCTTTCCTATAGAATTCTTTTAGGAGTTTTAGAAAATTATCAAATTGGATCTCTTAGAGGTGGTTCAAGAGTCACAAAGAAATAAATAAATGTTAAGAGCCATGAACTCTAATTTTTTTGCTCTTAATCATAAAAGAGAAGGAGCTAATTTTCTAGATCATTTTAGACCCATTGCTCTTTGTAATGTGGTTTATAAAATTATTACTAAATTGATTGTTGAAAGATTAAAGCCCTGTCTCAACTCTTTGATTTTTCTAGAACAAGGGGGATTTGTTGTAGGTAGGAAAATTCTTGATGGTATTTTAATTGCTATAGAGTTCATCCATTCAATGGCGACTTCCAAGGAGAAGTCCATGTTCATCAAACTTGAGATGGAAAAGTCTTATGATAGGGTCAAATGTGCCTTCCTAAAAAAAGTTCTCTTGGATTTTGGATCTAATAGAGAGTGGGTCAATTGGGTCATGAGTTGTGTAACATATACTTCCTTTTATGTTCTTATTAATGGCGAGCCTTTCGAGTTATTCGAAGCTTCCAAGGGTATTTGATAAGGGGATCCTCTATCTCCTTACCTGTTCATTATTATGGCTGAGAGGCTGAAAAGATTTATTAATTGTTGTATTAGGCAAGGACTGATTCAGGGTTGGAGTTGGGGCAATAGGTTGCCTCCTCATTCTTACCTTTAGTTTGTGGATGATATAGATTTGATGAGTGTGTCCAAAATTAATGAAGCAACAAATTTAAGGAAAATTTTGGACATTTATTTATCTAGCTCTGGTCAAGCGATTAATGAGGACAAGTCTTCTATTTTATTTTTCAATACTCATCTTATTCAAAGTGGGATTGTTTGAATTCTTCAGTTTCAAATTGGCTCTATTCCTTTGACTTATCTTGGGATTCCCATCTTTGCAAGATCTCAACTTAAAGAATTTTAGTAGAATATTTTGGATAAGTTTCGTAGGATGGTAAGTCATTGGACTTGCAGATGGATTTCATTTGTTGGGTAGGTGATTCTTTTAAAATCGGTGGTTCAAGCCCTTTCTATTTATAGTAGTTTTGTGTAGGTTTCCCCTTTGTGCTTTGTTAAAGATTTTGATGCTCGTTCCCACCAATTTCTATGGGTGAGTAATTTATCTTCTTTGAACTGGAGCCTAGTTAAGTGGTAATCTATTTGTAGGCTAAAGCAGGAGGGATGTCTTGGGATCAAGCTTGCAGGTATGAATGGCCATGTCTTAGCTGCCAAATTTTATTGGCAGTGGTGTACTTGTCAAGATCAATATTGGGCTAACATAATTACTCAAAAGTATCTTAAGGGGGTGAGATCTTTTGATGTGTTGTGATGTAGTCTTTTGAGGAGGGGATCTATGCTCTGGGAAACTCTGAAAAGAGGGGCTAAGCTTATCAAAGAGGATCTTTTTTGGATTTGTAATAAGGTTTTTAATACCCTCTTCTGGTATGATTCTTGGGATGGTTATCCCCTTTTTATGACCATGTTCCCTCATTTGCAACCCCTCTGTAACAATTTTCTTAAGGTTGGCTCGGCTAGGGTGGAAAACTTCAAAGTGGTTTAGGTTGTGGGTCAGGTGGAGATAATGCATTGGAAGGATCGTCAAGAGTTGTCATCGAGTGGTATTGAGGAGACTTGTTAGGAGATAGCTAGGATTTTCCCTTACAGGGAGGGATACTTTGGCTTGGTGCCCTGATCCGAAGGGAAATTTTTTTGTTGCTTTGAGTTACTTGGAGTGGATAGAAAATTGTTTGTGAGGGTTGGCGATCTTTGGTGGAAACAAATTTGGAGAAAATTTCATTGGACCAAATATAATTTCTTCTTATGGTTGGTGGTCCAAATGGGAGAATTTGTGGAAGAGAGGCTTTCAAGTTCTATCAATCTGTGTTCTTTGTAATAACAATGAGGAATTTACTTCCCATATCTTTTTCTAGTGTCCTTATGCTCGAGAGATTCAACACTTATGGTGGGAGGCTTGGAATCATGCCTGTGTTCATGCCACTTCTTTGGTTGAGTTCTGGTATAGTTTGGGTAGACCTCTTGCTCATACCTCTTTTCTCAAGATTTCTTGGGTTATTTGTTCTATTTTCATTATTTGGCATATGTGGTTGGAAATGAATCGAAGGATCTTCCAAAATGTGAAAATGGAGCTAGCTCAAATATAGCACAAGATCATCATCAGGGTCTAGGAGACTATTTCAACAAAATATGATCTTTTGAGTATGTGGACCCCAATGGTTTGGCAATTATAAGGAATTTGAAGTTTGTGGTTGGAGGTTTTGGTTATTCTATTGGTATAGGACCTCAATTGACCAAGAATAAAATTCACTAGGAGGGTAAGTGGTTTCCTCCTCCTCAGGGAACTTTGAAGGTAAATACTGATGGCTCTTTTGGGGGGAATCCTGGGCATGCGAGAATTGGTGGTATTGGCAGGGATAGTGATGGTGGTGTTGTTTTCTTCTTCTCAGTTTATAAAGGGAAACATACTAATAACCTTACAAAGGCCCTTGCTATTCTTTTTTTTTTTGAAAGAGGATGATCCTTTGGTTGGAAAATGATTATCTATGAGTCTGACTCATAGATTGTGGTGGATATGCTAAAGGAGCAAAATTTGGAGGGAGCTAATTGGCATTTGTCCATAGTGGTTAAATAGATTATGAGTTGTGCTGCTCTTTGGATTATATTTCCTTTTGTCATATTCCTAGAGAGTAGAATAGAGTGGTCAATTATCTGGCCAAGTGGGCTTTAGAGCATGATGAGGGGTGGGATGTTAGGGATTGGGTGCTCTTGTCTTTGAATTATGTCCTGGCTTAAGAGAAGGTTATTTTGGATGATAGGAATATGTAATTAGCTCTTCTATGGGATCCTTTGGGGATCCCTCTTTGTTGGCTAACTTTTTTGTATTCTTTCTTGGATATTCAATAAATTTTTACCCCTTCTCTTTAAAAAAAATAAAAATAAATTTACATTATATAAAATACACAAAAATTAATAGTATTTGCCAAAGAAATATATACCTATATTAATTTTTTTATTTTTGGCTAAGCTTCAACAATTGGAATGGATTTGGTCGAAGTCACCATTAAATAAAATACTAAAAAACACTCAAGAGCACATGAAGGGAAAAAGACAATATGTTATTTTCCATAACACATTTATAATTTTTTGGTCAAAAGCTAATGACTATTGAAACTTGAAATCTATACTTATCGATATTTTTACATTTGTCTTCTTACTCCTACTCTCTCTTTTCTCTCTTTCTTTATCTATGCTTGTTTCCTTAAGTGTGCAATGGGTACATTGAAAAGGTCTTAAAGGTAAATTATCATATCCTTAGTCAAATGACATGATACCTTGAGCATAACCCCCCAAGGACACATGCCATGGTTGGATTGTTGGCATGAAATAAATAATCAAAAGTTAGTTTATCTTTTCTTTAACTCTCTTTCCCTTTGTATCTCTATTATTTCTCTCTCATGCGCTATCTATCTTTATCTATTCCTCTCTTTCGATCTTTATCTCCATCTATATCTCACTTTTTATATATATCTATCCCTCTTTATCTCTTTCTACCTCTCTCTATGACTATCTATCTATCTAAATCTCTCTTTCTCTCATTATCTATTGAGTTTCTCTATATAGAATTCTTTCCCCCTCTATCTCTCTTTCCTTTCCTCCCTCTCTTGCTCTTTCTACAAAGGTCAATTGAATTATTAGATTTTTTATGTGTTTATTTAATGTGTACTATATAAAAATATATTAATTATAATTATTATAATATTAATTTTTAGTTTGGAATATAATATTATATAATATTATATAATTTAATTTATATAAAATATATTTAATTTAATTTGTATAAAATATATATTTTTGATATATTAACATGGCATAGTAGGGCCATACCCATATATTGTTGTATAAAATATATATTATATATTAATTATGTATTGTATTATATTTATATGCTAATTTAATTTGTACTATATTAAAATATATATAATTAATAATTATAATAATTTTATATTTATATTTAATAGTTTTTATTGTAAAATATAATATATAATAATAATGTAATTTATATATAATAATAAATATTATATAAATATATTAATTATATATTGTTTTATGTTTATATTAGTAATTTATAATATATAATAATAAATATAAACAATATTATTTTAAAAATAAATATAATTGAATTTGATTATATAATATATATTATATATTAATCATAAATTATATTATATTTATATTTAATATTTTAATATAAAATATAATATATAATAATCAATATAATCATAATATTATTTTAAAATAAATTTATATTATATAAAATATAACATATAATCTCATTTTAAAAATTAATAATAAATAATAAACTTATTAAATTAATAAATAATAAACTTATTAAGTTAATAAATTCATATTAATTATTTCAAATTATCCTAATTGATTATCTACTAAGAACATGCACACAAATAAAATTTACAAGTGGTCATGCATGGGCCCACTGGCATGATGTGCTTGCAAATGATTTTCTTGGCACATAACATAGAAGGTGGCTTAAAGAGCACAAGCCTAAGAATATTTTGATTTTCATAGTTTCTCTTCTTCATTATTTTTAGGCATTCCCTTTTTCTTTCCATCTCAATGGTGATCCATCCTTGGTTCCTATCTTATTTTATGCCTTATTGGTTGAAATTACGGGCCATGAGATTGGAAATGAGCAATCATGTAGAACAATGTTGAGTTTAGATCACATAGTGGCAGTGAGAATATGAGTGGCAGGTACTCGTCAGTATCATAGGAAAACTTGGAGTTCTTGAAATGGTCCTCTAGCGGGACTCGATCCTAGAATGCTTGTTTCTTTAGTGAAGGTAGAAACGAATTGAGAATTAATTACTACCTGAATTCGAGTGTAAGTGACTTCACAAATTTTACAGGAATTGAATGCCTCCCAAAGCTGCATGTGAAACAACTTGTATAATTTCTAGGTGGATTTGGACGTCTCATGTTCATGAATGCATATCCCATGTTGCACTTGTTTCTGAAATCATTTGCATTGCCTAATTTATTTTTATTTGAATTAAAGAGAAAAGTTGAATGATTGAAATTTAATTTAATGTTTTTCCCCCTTTCACTTGAAAGTGATGGTATGCAAATATTGGCTCTTTGTGATCTTTGATTGGCTCCTTGTAGCCCATGCAATATTGATCCAACATCAATAGAATCATTTTGTGAATGAAATTAAAAATAAGAATGAAAATAAATTAAGAATTAGTGCATATACAACCATTTCAAAATACAGGAAAGGGAAAGCTTAGCTAGTCTCACAATTACTTGTACTTAAATTTCTTATAGGGAAAATTAAGATTGTGTGAGATGACATGGGATTGGGGAAAAGAGGACCATATTTATATATTTGAGAAGAATGCAAGTATATAGAAGATAAAAAAAAAGATATTGTGGCTTGCACGACTACCTTTCAAACAATGGTCACAATTGGAACTGGTGAACACCCTCTTCCCGTTTGACATCTACCTTACACAAACTAGAGATGCTTTCAAAATCGACATATTGCATTGGCTAGTAAGGCTTGTATCTGACAAACAATTTCTCTTTGGTCATTCCACAAATTGGAGGATGAATTTCTATTATCTTTGTATTGCCTTGTCTAGGCCAAGTGTTGGCTCTATTGCACAATTCTTAGAATCAACAATGTACTCACTTGGTTTCAAAAATTGGAAGCCCCTGTAGTCCATGAATTTTTCAAGAGCTATGAATTCCATACCTTGTTCCACAAGATTTCACGTGACATTATCATTGCAAGGACAATTAACAAATTAGTTGGCGGGCAATAAATTTTCATTTGGTTGATGAACGAATTGGATCACTCTATCGTCTTGCATCCCCTCTCCAACATTGGACGTTGTTGGTCGTTGAAGTTAGCACTATTTGTTTCATAGAGGGAACAACTTGGATGTAAATATAAAGTAATTACGTCGAGAGGCGTTATATAGTGAAAGCAACGAGTTCGTGTCAATAAAAACTCAACAAATTTAATTTCATGTCTTCGGTGAAGGCTAAGTTCATTTTATGTTTAAATAATTATCATTTTTCCTTATAATTATATTATATAATCATTTGATTTTATTTGTAATTTTTATTTAATATAATTAATAAAAATAAAATAGAGATGGTGTAAAGATGAGAGATAACATAGATATAATTTAATATAATAATATATAATATAAATAAAATATTATATAATATAGTTTTATATTATTATATAAATATAATACATAAGAGATATTGAGATATAATTTAATATAATAGAATATAAATAAAATATTATATAATATAGTCTTATATTATTATATAAATATAATAAATAAGAGATATTGAGATATAATTTCATATAGTAGAATAAAAAGAAAATATTATATAATATAGTTTTATAGGTTCATCTATGTTAATCAATCCTGAAATTTGAAGATGTCGTAATTAAGAATCTATAAGAATAAATTTATGCCACCTACATTATTAAATTTTTCATAATATTATTAAATTAAATGATTTATTTCAAAATCAAACCCAAAAGATTAACTAAACTATTTTAGGAAACTTAACTGAAAATTTTAATTGAAAAAATACCACCAAATTTTAATTGGGAGCTTGATAACTAGAATTTTATCTCGATGTAGACCTGGCCTGAAGCTTCACCGTCAATGATATTCACCTTGAGTGGATAAGTATTTGAAAATTTAATCTTCTTAAACTATTTTATGTTGGTAAACCCAGATTTCTCTCAGTATCTATTTCAATGGACTGCAATTTTAACCTGAAAGCATGGTGAATGTTGAAAACGAATTGGCCACGATGGCTTAACTACCACTAGCACCATCAAATTTGATAAGGGAAATCAGGTAGGTCATAACCGAATCTTGGTGGAGTGAAGAGGTGCCATGAGATAGGAGAATAACTGATTCTTGAATCAGTTCTCTTACGGGAAAATCACGAGAAGCTATAAAATGTAAAACATGATTCTAAAGAGAGGTTGGTCAGTTAGACATTGGAAATTTAGCAAAGAACATACTTACCATTTTTAGATAGTCAGGAATCTTCAAAGGGAGACGCAAAAACTTAGAGATAGGAATATCTTAGGCTAACACATTATTGAACAACTGAGAGTTTACAAATGAAGACTGCCCTTAGCTAAAGAGTGACATTCCTTTGAGCTTGAACCAACTGTCGACATTGAAAAATCAGTGAGTTAGGTAACCACTTTCGGTTCTTCATTAGTTTAAATATCCAAACAGGAGATCAATATAATGCTCTGTGTTGTTGCTTTCTCTTTAATGTTTCTCGTTGAAACACCATACTTTGTTCTCCGACCCTATAGCTAATTTTGGTCTATGAATTATAATGTTAATAGTAGCTAATAAGTGAAATGTCTAATAAACCCAATATGAATTGTAAATCTGGGTTATGAATTTTTTTTAAAGGAATCTGGTGCAATGTTCATTGGGTAGTCACCAATTCAACTTAGATCTCCACGTTTTGTAACCATAAGCTGAATTTTATAGTGGTTACTGGTAAATTTGAAGTTATCCTTTAGCACATATTGGGTGGTTAACAAATCAATACGATACTTACAATTTGAATTGGGTTTTTTCTTGATGGATTATGATGAGCAAGAATTTTCTTCCCTGGGGTTATGAATTGTGCTCTCTATGTGATCTTTGATGCTCAAGAATGGACTCCCCGTGTTTTCATCACCTGATAGCTTAGTTGGGCTTGCTATGGTTTCATTTTCCTATAGCCAGTTTTTCAGTTTGTAGAATGCTAGGCATACGTTAGAAATTATAAATTTCTTGGGTTTCTAGCCTCAGTTTTCAATGTCGAATCTTAAAGGGTAAAATGGTTGCCTTACATGGCCCTCTGTTCATATGATCATGTGTTTTGTAAGTAATTCATGTAATCCCTTGGGCACTATGACCACTTAACCTTTGTGAAGCATTGCTAATCTTTTGGTAGACTCCTTAAGCTACTCAGTTCGAATCTTTCCAGACTGTCTTTCTTAACTGAATCTTGTAGGGAGCAATGGGGTCTTGGAACTTATTTTGTTTTCTGAAGCTTTTCATTTTGGAGTTGTACTCACTAATAAATTTATCTCAGTTCAGGGGGAAGAAGTTTTCTTTTGTATTGGTAATAATTTGAAGTAGTGAAACACCTAATGTCGTTGATCTTCCTTTCTGAAAATTGGATCTTACAATAATGTCTATAGCTTTATTAAGTCTCTTTGTTAAAAAATACAAACAATTTCTCTTCTTGAAACCCTAAGTTTTCAAGGTTTCACCTAACAATCGCATAAATTACTAATGACTAATCACTCACATATGCGGTTATTGTGTACAAATGTGCATTGTATTCATAGCTCAGTCACTACTGTGTTGTCCATGCTAAGCACATATAGTGTAGTGTGTAGCTTCCCTTAATGTAGGCTAGACAATCTCCTTGAGAAAGGAAAGGAATGTTTATTATTTGACTTGTCTTGTATTTTTTTAGAAATGTTGGGTAGTAAATGCTCCAGCCACACTATCAGGCATCAAGTCAATTTCTTCTGAAAGTATAATACAAATAAAATTTCCTTTCATTTGGTTACCAAACTGTTAATTGGCTATCTTTTTTTTGAGGTGATGGAGTATCCCTTGCAGCCAGTGAAATCCTATCTTCAAAATTGTTAATGTTGTAAATAAACAAGAAAGGAGCCAACCTTTGACATCTCCATTATCAATATTGTCTTTCTAACTACCATTCTGGTAGGTGGCGATTACAAAGACAATACTGATAGTGGAGATGTGCAATGAAAGGGAAAGCTAGAGTTTCCATTTTAGATGTATCCATCGTTTCATCATCAAAGTGGGGGGATCTATGTTGTGCCTTATTTGCCACTTGACGGCGGTGTTGGCACCCTTATTCCCTTGACCTATAATATGACCACGTAAGTAATCTTTTCATTTCAGATTTTCTCTTTCTTGGCCTTAAATTCATGTGTAGAGCAATATTTGTGATTAAGACTACCTTGCCCTGTTTGATGGTTGCACCTTGAGTGCATGTTAAATGAAATGAAGTTGTGTTGGAGTGTCAACCAGGGGGAGTTCGCTTCAATGATCACATGAAGCATCCAACCAAACTACAAATCTTCACACTCAGGCTTTTCCTGTTCATGATTGCAAGGCATTTTCACACTTTTCTCTCCAACCAACATTATTTATAGGAGTCTTTTTTAGTTAGGAGAGTTTAGATTGTTAACAAAAATGTAAATGATACATATCGTTTATTTTTAATGTTGGTTGTGTATCAAATCTAACTAATATATTGAACTTTTTCCAAACATTATTCATCATTCTTTGGTTTCTTTCATCATTCTACGCTGTTTGATTCAAATATGAAAAGGCACTTCTCACTTCACATAGACAAATATCTTGATCATGTTAATTTCTTTCATCATTGTTAAGACCAAATTATCATGTTAATTGTCTACATGCACTGAATTGCAAAGGATTTTTGTTTGTTAAATTCTTATCATTTCTTCATCGCTGTTTGTCTTCTTTCATCATTCTACTATGTGTGATACACATATGAAAATGAACTTTTCACTTCAGATGGACAAATATCTTGTGCCAGAAAATGGTTCGTACCAAACAGAAGTACTGCCCGAAGGTCTTTTGTAGGAAACGAAAGATATTTACAAGTAAAAAAAGAGTGGGCAACTCTCACAAAGACTCTTGAAGGAAACAATGTTGACGGGGAAGGATGGCTTTGAGATGAAAAATGTTTCTCCAACACAATGACTAGAATCAGAGATGAAAAAGTTGAGCTAAAGTTCATGAAAAAGCTTCATGCAAGTATTGTAGCAGAACTAGCCAATCAACCATCCACCTCAAAATCCAAACAAAGAGAACCAACTCGTTCAAGATCTGTATCAATTGGGCATAGTACTAGCAATCTGCCAAAAAAAACTAAAAGGGAAGATGAGCACATACATGTACATGAACCAAATGATGTTATTGTCATTAGTTTAGATGTGTCAGAGGAGTGTACCTCAGTCACTCCAAAGTAAAAGTGAAACATGCAAAAACAAATTGTGTTCAACTTATGACTATGTGTGAAACCTTACACTCTTATAAATGTAGGACTGTGTTATGCATTGATGACAAATTATGTATTAAAAGATGGAGTTGAATGGGATTAAAACTTAGTTAATTTTTTTTTACCAAACTCATATGGGATGTACCATAGGAATTGAACTTGATACATAAATGGGTGAACAATCAAATCACACATGTTATGACATTATATTCACATGATCATGTGATAGAAATATACATTCTTAAAAAAGAAAGAAATCAATTACATTATGTTATATTAGTATCGATATGATTGTCAAAGTGGACCACTGTTATCATGTAGTCCTTGTAAATGAAATTTGAATTCCTGTTAAATACTTGTACCAACCTTATGAAAATTTCCACGATGATGAAATATTGCATAAGTATTTGGATTTTCATAAAATACTTGTATCATTGATGAGCGTTGTTATGTATTGTAGGAATTTGGACCACTCCTATCATCTAGAGCTTCAAACGAGTAACTTTCTTCGTTAAGAGACCTTTGCTTCCAGGTATGCAATTACACTCCATGTACTCCCTTGACACTAAAGTTTAATTTCTATTAAATGTTGCTAGCAATATTTTCAAGATTTCCATTATGTTCAAAATTTCTATCATTATTAGTTATCTTATGAAGCTTTGTAAACATTAGTACCACTACTATCATCTCTATCTTTAACTCACAAACCTCCTACATTAAAACAAATTTGATACCAAGAACTTGCTTACACTTCTCCTTGTAGTCTTGTCAGTGTTGAAAAGTTAATTGAAAATCATACAAAATTTTGCTACAACTTAGAATCATACATATCTTTATAACTTGTTACTTATTTATGAGTTTGATTTATTTTTTAGATAATGGCTGCTTGTAATGAATCTGCTTCCACCCAAGCATCAGTCCAAAAGCTAGAAGCCCCTGAGGAGTCAACGAATTCAAACACACATGTGCCAACTTCGATTGACAAGTTGTACTCATCAATTGAATCCCAATCAAAATAAATAATTACAGAACTCCATGATGTTGCACTGCTTGCATGTGCAGTAGAATGACATGAGATTAATGACATGGAAGACATTGCTTTCAAATTACATAGAACATGCAAGAAAGTTGTAGAATTCTCTGGTTTTTTAAGAGAACTTTATTATGACAAGCAATATGAAGAACCAAGAGCTGCAAAAAGCACTATTGAAGAATTTATTTTGTACTTGTATGATAATTAGGGTAGACACATATGAACCATATAGAGGGTTGTCCCATGGTTGGTTGACTCTTATGAAGAAAAAGTTGATGTAGATTTTCATGTCTATTTTGTAAAAAAAATGTTCATACGTGTTGTATGTATGTGGCAACCATGGTTGGCTTAGTCTTACGAACAATATTTTCATCTAGACTTTAATGTCTACTTTTGGAAAAGACTGTTCATATATTTTGGATGTACATGTCCTACTTGATATATAAATAGTCAATTTTTTTCTATTTCAAATGTATTGTACCTATGTCTATTGAATTGAATAGTTCAATGTATGTTTCAGATTATGTTTAACAACAAAGTCAAATAACCATTACATCCACAAATGTGCATCTAAAATATCCACAAATCATATACTTTAATTAGTTTGAGAACTTGAATTTAATTAGTTAATTTCTAATTTATATATAAAAAAGGGAATGAAATTGAAGTAGTTTGATAACTTGAAATTTCTTCGACTAATTATACTTCAATTGTACTTCTTATTTGATAGTCATGTAAATTTTTATTCTATTTAGAATCTTTCTTTTGTAATAGTCTTTGATATTAAATGAAATTCATTTAAAATAAAAGTAGATTTACCATTCAACAACATCAATTTTACAAATCCAACTTTAATTATTTTCTAGATATGGTGTGATCGAGATTGAATTTTGAATTAGAGGAGCAAAGAAGGCAATATCAAAGAGAATATAGAAGACGACGACAGGAACAAATGATAGATGTTCAAAGGGAATAACAAAGAAAAAGACACAATGAAGTTGAAATACAAATATATGCTATACTAAGGGCAGAAGTAAAAGTACAAGATGAACAACTCTCTCATTCTCAAAGAGAAGAAAGACAACAACTTGATCTCCAATCAATTAAGAGACAAAATGTTCATTTTCGAGTAAATATTGAATTGAACCTTCAAAATCAAAATTCAATTTCAGTAGAACATGTTCCAAAAACACCTCATCATGGAACTAAAGATGAGATAAATTTAGGTGTATGAGGAAACATACAAAACCCAAATGGAATGCTTCACAATGATTTCAAAAGATTTCAAATACAATTTTGACATCAATTAGATAACTTCATAACACCAAACATGTGTTATATCTATCAAGAATGATACCTAGGAATGAAAGTATCTTGCACCTCTGAAGGTTTTGTCTGTAATAGATGTTGTCAAGAGAGAGGGAATCATAGATTTTCAGCCTTAAATAATACGGATCTTGGCCCACAACCAGAAGAGCTTGCGAAATTGACTCAAGTAGAAGAAATTTTGATTGCACGTGTTAGCCCAACATTACAAGTTACCCATACAGTAGGTGGTCATATAAATACAAAGAACAAACAATAAGTTTTCCACAAAATGTGGAATATGTTTCAAAAGTTTTTCCACATTCAATAAGAGAGTTGCCAATCATCATTGTTTGAAGAAGGGATCAACATGGCACAAATTATAACTTCACAGTCAATAGGGATCGTGTGTATATGGCATTAAAATACAAAGTAGACCATGTCAAGTTTTATTCAGATGTTAGAATCAATGAAAATGTTATGAATGATCTCATAGGTAATTTTGATGAAAATGTTTTCAACAAATTAAAAACAATGCATATGGAATTTGATTCTGATTCAAATGAAATTATATTTGTGGGTCCAATCATGGAGATGGATGAAGGAAATATAATTGAGCACACTACATCAATGGATTCTATGCCACCTAATGCTTAAAGAGAAATGGAATTGATTTAGGCATGGGTTACTAACCCTGATGCAAATTCAACAACATTAATTGATTGGCCAAGAATTGGTTCATCTCCTATCAATGAATATGTCACTTTAAGATTACTTGATATGGCATTTCCAACATTGTTCCCTGATGGTACATGTGATTGGTTAGAACCACAAATGAGGAGAGTTCATCTGCATGAATCTGTTAAGCATTTATTGCATTATAGGGACCATCGTTTTGGTCGACATCCACTATTTAGATATTTTATGATGAACATGATAATGAGACATCGTGCACAAAATTATTCAGTTGTATTTGTAAAAATAAATTTTCAAGACATGCCAATCACCATCAATGAGTTGCGTCAGCATATGGAAAACATGCCACAGTCCCATCTAGTTGACAGGTTGATATAGTTTGGAACAACATTGAGGGGTACAAGGTCATACTTGGAACATTGTTGTGTAGAATTGAATGACATGATTCATCAAATAGGCTCTCCTACAATATTATTCACTTTGAGCGCAACATATATGTATTGGATTGATTTGCATGCATTAATGCCAGGAACATCGCCAACTACTCCATGAGAGGCTCAAATTTGGTGAGAAAAAAATGTTATTGACTATCCTCATATAGTTGCACAGTACATGCACTTGAGACATTAAATGTTCAAAACAAAAATACTAGAAAAAGGAATGAATATTAAGGATTTTTTGTCTAGATATGAGTGGCAACATAGGGGCTCACCACATGTGCATGGATTTATATGGATACACAGAGCACCAAATATGGACAACTTGGATTGGCCAAATGAAGAGCAACAAAAAAGTGCAGAAAGATATTTCCATTCTATTTTTCAAGCATGGAATCCTAGACAAGATCCACATCAACAAAACATACAGGCATTTTCAAAATAGTTAAACATATGCATATAATATATGACGTAAACAATTTGTAGTTTATCACATAACTAATAAATTTATTTGTATATCCAATTGTGGGCATTCCAAAATTTTCCTCAACATCCATCTCTTAAAAATACAAGACAAATTGTAGAGATAGATGTTGATCATGAATATGAAGAGATACTAAACTGTGTAGAGTGACACATGGTCTGTAGGGAGGGTGCATGCCTACAAAAAAATAGAGGAACAATGGTTTGCAGGTAACAATTTTAATAAGTTAAAATAGTCATATTAAAATGAAATATAATATGATTCAAACCTACTAAAATACATTACTTATTCATATTGATTATAGGTATATAATGCTCCTTGTCCATTGAATTTGGAGTGATGCAAATTATATGAAGACATAGAAACAAGTGACAAAAAATTGAGCTAGCTAGGAATGATGATAGAGTAAACTCACACAATCGCTACATATTGCAATTATGTAGAGAAAATATAGATTGGCAACCTGTTCTTTCCAAACATGTTGTAATCAAATATATTGCAAAGTATGTAGAAAAAGCATAAATCTTTTTAGAAACATACCAACAGATGTTGATGCATCTTGCAAAAATGGAAAATCCTAATGATTTAGCTGCAAGAGCATATAGAAGGATTTTGACTGAGACTGTCATAGAAAGAGACATTGGAACTCAAGAGATGTGCCACATGCTACTTGAAATTCCATTGGTAGAGAGAAGTAGAAGGTTTATCAATCTAAAAGTGTCACATGAGGTGTTCAAACCTGTAAGTGTAAATGATGAAGAAGACAATGAAGAACAAAAAAAATATTTCATTGAAGGATATAAAATAAGGCTTATGTCTATGGAAGGTGTTACACTAATTGATGCAACCAGATCATGGATATATAATCCTAAAAGAAGAAGAGATAACAAATGGGAGCCAAGACAAAAAGCAACTATTGTAATAGTATTTCCTAGGTTTTTATACATTCCCCCATGTGATTCAGTAAATGGATGGATTTTTGTTATTCATAATTATTGTTGTACAAACCTTTTCATGATGTGGATAGAGATATTGGTCATGATAATGATTCAATAAGAAAAAACTGGGAGTCATTCCATTATAACCCTTGGCACGTGGAACAAATAGCAATTGAAGAAAATGATGAAAACACCAGTGATTCTGAAATTGAATACAATGAAGCTATTCAAAGAAATACTATAGAGCATGAATGGGAAATAGTATCTAGACTACATCATGGTCAAAATATACAAGTTTTTGAAATATATATGTTGGGAAGGAGAGGTATTGATAGACAAACATATTGGTGTAATGAATATCATGGTGAAATGTACACAAGTCAAGCAATGAATTTCATAAGTAGCATGAGAGAACATGGATGTTTCATACATGATGAAATACCATAGTGTATGAACTACACAACCCTCAATGACAAACAAAAAAAGGCACTCAACATAATCATGGCACACTACCATAATAATCAAAATGCACCGCCCTTGTTGATGATAATTCAAGGAACAATAGGGACATGAAAGTCATATCTAATTGGTGCTATTAGTCAAGCTCTTCAAAATGCAACAAATCTAGGTCGTTCTCCTTGCTAGAAGGAAGAATCATTTTGGAACCAGAGTGCATTCGTCAAACACGCACAAAGAAGCTGAGGAATAGAACTATCACTGAGTATCTCATCCAATGGAAGAAGTTACCAGTTGAAGATGCCACATGGGAAGATGAGGAGTTCATTCAAACTTGATTAGCATTGAGGACAATGCTTCCTTGAAGAAGGGGGGCATGCTACACCCTTAATATTATTGTACATCGGTTATGAATAGTCGGCTTGTGGCTATCTTAACTCTCTATTAAGTCATATTATCATTAGTATATTGTTATTTAGTTGTTTAGGTCGGCCTAAGTCTTATATAGGTGTTTCTAAGTCGGCCTAGGTGATATCCTTGGCATAAATAGGTATATATAGGAGGTTGTGAGTCTTATTTCATCATCAAGTGTGAAGTGTGTTCTCATTAGAGATATTTGGAGGTTTTCCCCCTCGAAGTGGCTTGTTATTCCTAGTTATTATCAAGTATTTGCAGCATATTTCATATCATATTCTTCTATTGTGCAAGTTATTTCATAACAAGTGGTATCAGAGCCAGGTTCTTGGCACCATAGAGGCAAGGTTTTTCTCAATTTTAAAGGCGATTTTGGGAAGAGCATATCTTTCAGATTTTGGCAAATTTTTTTCTGATTTTTAAAGGGTTTTTGAAGAACATAGTGAAGAATATACAGTCCGGATTTCAGAAGAATTGGAGCATAATTAAGCGAATTATTGCAGAATTAGGGTTTCTACACTATTTTTTTGGAATCTACATATCTCACACATCTTGTTGAATTGGAGTCTGATTTTTATTGGGTTTTTGAAGACATAATAAAGGAAATTACAATAAAAATTTGAGAGAATTTAAGTTTCATTTGTATGATTTATTTCAACATTAGTGGTTTCCATCATGCCGGGGCCTTCAACAAGGGGTAAGAAGAATGTCACTCCGGGGAAGACTCCTGATAAGGATGGTGAAACAATCGAGGATATTACTCATAATGAGGAAATAAATAAGGTCAAGGAAGACATTTCCTCAATTAAGATGGATATGTGTGACCTAAGAGGAGATATATCAGACATACAAAACATGTTAAGCACCTACAGGGCTGAATCAAGAAAGGAGTTCTCAAGCGGCCAAGGTGAAAATTCTAGGTCAGCTACTACTGACACAAGCTTTAGTACTCCTATGGGATCTAGGAATTTATTTCCAAAGGTGGATATGCGCAAGTTTGATGGTAAGGATCCTCTAACATGGATAAACCAAATGGAAATTTTTTTGAAGTACACCAAATCCCAAATGGACAAAAGGTCACGATGGCTTCCTTATATCTAGAACCAGATCAATTCTTTTGGTATCGTTGGCTTTGCACTCATCGATGTAAAAAGGGGCTCACCGTCTCATGGTCAATTTTTACAGAGGAACTCCAAGCATAATATAGCAATAGTGTCACAGACAACTTCTTCAGCCAGCTATCTAAACTTCAACAAACAGGATCAGTTAAGGATTATATTCAGCAATTCCAAAATTTATCCTTAAGGGTGGATACAATTAGGGAGGAAAACTTGAATGACTTATTCTTGGGTGGTCTCAAGGATCACATTCAACATGAGGTACACATGTTTAGCCCTAGTTCCATAAATGAGTCTTTTATCTTAAAGATGTGGTAGAGGAGAAGTATTTGATTCCTAAGACAAGGCTAATGTGACAAGAGAGAAAGGTTATTCAACACAACCTACTAAGTTGACTCCACAACAAATTGAGGAGAAAAGAGCAAAAGTCTTGTGTTTCACTTGTGATAGCAAATACAGTCAAGGACATAAATGTAGTGAAAAGAAATTGTTTTATATTGAAGGTCCCAATGAGGAAGAAGAGGGGGAACCCATACTAGAAGATGAAAGGGATTGAAATAAGGAATCACATGATTCTCAACCAATCATTTCTTGTCATGCACTCTTAGGTTTCAGTGCTCCACAAACTCTCAAGGTGGTGGGGTTCCTAAAGAAGCAGAAGGTAACAGTGTTGATCGACTCAGGTAGTACTCATAATTTCATCAACAAAAGTTAGCTTACTCATCTAAATTATTTTATATATCTAGCTCTAGAGTTTTAGGTCTTGATTGAAAATGGGGGTAGTGTTAGTTGTTCTGAAAAATTCCACAACATTAAATTATCCATGGAGATTATCACCTCAATTGCTCAATATAAGCTATCTCCATGGGTGCAACAAATATTGTTTTGGGGAGTACAATGGCTTTTTACCATTAGGAACACTGAGATGAACTTCCAAGAACTATTCATGAGATTTCAATCGAAGAGAACTATAAGTTGGAAATGAAAAATCCCCACAAATTGTAAGCTCTCATAAAATGCAAAAGTTGGTTAAGAAAGGAGTGGATGGATTTGTAGCCCAGCTATGTTCATTAGAAGTCTCTCAATCTAATGCTCCTACTCATCCAAATTTGCAAGAAATAATTGATCGACACTCAGTGGTTCTTGGAGATATTCCTAAAGTAATTCCTCCTAAGAGGGATCATGATCATGCCATACAGCTAGTGCTAGGGAGCCAACCATTGAACATCAAGCCTTACCGTGTATCCACACATACAAAAGAGTGAGATAGAAAAAGATTGTTGAAGAGATGCTGAGGCAGAATCATCGCATAGCAAAGTGCGTATCTCTCACCGGTGATGGTACGTAAGAAGGATGATACTTGGCGCATGTGTCCAAATTATAGAGTGCTCAACATGTACATCATTAAAGATAAGTTTCCAATTCCAGTCATTGATGATTTGCTAGATGAATTAAATGGAGCTATGTTTTTTACCAAGTTAGATCTTAGATCTGGTTATCACCAAATTCGGATTAAGGAGGAAGATATTTGTAAGATAGCATTTCGGACTCATGAGGGTCATTATGAATTTTTGGTGATGCCATTTGGTCTTACCAATGCACCATCTACATTCCAAAGTTTGATGAATTCCATTTTTAAGAAGTTCTTGAGAAAGTTTGTGTTAGTATTCTTTGATGATATATTAATTTATAGAAAGACTTGGGAAGAACATTTGCAACATGTGGACCAAGCATTACAAATACTTGAAGATCATAAACTCTATGCTAAGCCATCCAAGTGTGCTTTTGGTCTTACAGAGGTGGAGTATTTGGGACACATAGTTTCACATGAAGGAGTAAAGGTGGATTCTTGGGACTGACAGGGTACTATAGAAGATTTGTGAAGAATTATGGTAGTATAGCAACACCTCTCACCACTCTATTGAAGAAGGATTCCTTTCATTGGAACGAGTCTGCCAATACAACATTTGAGAGATTGAAGGAGGCTATGTGTACAACTCCAGTACTTGCCACTCCCGACTTCACCAAGGAATTCATTGTGGAATGTGATGCTTCTGGAAATGGGATAGGAGCAGTGCTCATGCAAGAAGGTCGACCAATTGATTTTTAGAGTCGTCAATTAAAATGTAAGAATCAACTAAAACCTATTTATGAGAAGAAATGCTAGCAATACTCCATGTAGTGAAAAATGGCGGCCTTATCTATTGGGTAGATTTCAAGGTTAAGACAGATCACGATAGCCTAAAATATTTTTGGAACAACGACTATCTTCTGAAGAGCAACAAAAATGGGTCACTAAGATGTTAGGATATGACTTTGAGATTGTATGTAAGAAAGGGAAAGAAAATATTGTGAGATGCACTGCAAGGAAGGATGAGAAAGATGAAGCCTTATTGTGTGCCCTTTCAATATTACAAGCAAATTGGGTGGAGGAAGCCAAAGCAGAGTGGAAAAATGATGTTGTGACAAGTAATCTCATCGAGCAATTAAAAGTGATCCTAGTAGTTCGATAAGTTTTGTTGGAAGGGAGATACTCTTTGGTATAAAGAGCGTTTGTATCCTCAAAAGAATTCCAACCTTAAAATCAACATTCTCACAGAGTTGCATGAGTCTCCAGGTGGTCATTCAGATTTTGAAGACATATCATCGAGTCAAGCAAGATTTCTTTTGGGAGGGGCTAAAGGGTGATGTTCAAAAATTTGTGGCTGAATGTTTGGTGTGTCAAAGGCATAAAGGGGAGACACGTCTCTTGCAACCCTTATCTATTCCTAGCCAGTGTTGGGAAGAGGTATCCATGGACTTCATCACAAGGCTTCCCAAATCTAAAGGTCATAATGTCATCATGGTGGTAGTTGATCGGATCACTAAATATGCACATTTCATTGCATTAGCACATCCTTTTACAACAAGTGCAATGGCTAAAGCTTTTTTGGAGAATATCCAAAAGCTACATGGTACACCTAAAGTTATTGTTAGTGATCGTGATCCTATCTTCACTAGTCACTTTTGGAAAGATTTATTCTCATGTTTGGGTACTCAATTGGCTCTTAGCTCTTCATACCACCCTCAATCAGATGGGAAAACAGAGGTTGTTAATAAGTGTTTGGAAGGATATCTACGTTGTTTCACTTCAGAGAAACAGTCCCAGTGGGTAGATTGGCTACCACTTGTGGAATGGTGGTATAACACTTCTTTTCATAGCTCATCAAAAATGTCTCCATTTTTGGCACTTTATGGATATCATCCTCCTTCCATCACATCATCAATTAAGGTGTCCCCAAGAGTTCAGGCAGTAGAAGACCACTTGCTTCATCAACAACAAGTACTTTCGGGACTCAAGGAGAATTTAGCCATGGCACAAAATCGAATGAAACAACAGGAAGACCAACATCGTAGTGAAAGAAGTTTTGAAGTTGGGGATTGGGTCTTCTTGTGATTGCAGCCTTATAAGCAAATCTCACCAAAGCAGCAAAGAAAGAATAATAAGTTGTCTCAAAAGTATTATGGTCCATACCAAATCATGCAGAAGATCGGTAGTGTTGCCTACAAGCTTGAGTTGCCACCAACAAAAAAGATACATCCAATTTTTCATGTTTCTTGTTTGAAGAAGGTAATTGGGCATAATATTCCCACTCAAACAACACTTCCCAAGCTGGATGAAGAAGGAAGAATCATTTTGGAACCAGAGTGCATTCGTCAAACATGCACAAAGAAGCTGAGGAATAGAACTATCACTGAGTATCTCATCCAATGGAAGAAGTTACTAGTTGAAGATGCCACATGGGAAGACGAGGAGTTCATTCAAAATTTTCCAAACTTGATTAGCATTGAGGACAATGCTTCCTTGAAGAAGGGGGGCATGCTACGCCCTTAATATTATTGTACATCGGGTTATGAATAGTCGGCTTGTGGCTATCTTAACTCTCTATTAAGTCATATTATCATTAGTATATTGTTATTTAGTTGTTTAGGTCGGCCTAAGTCTTATATAGGTGTTTCTAAGTTGGCCTAGGTGATATCCTTGGCATAAATAGGTATATATAGGAGGTTGTGAGTCTTATTTCATCATCAAGTGTGAAGTGTGTTCTCATTAGAGATATTTGGAGGTTTGCCCCCTCGAAGTGGCTTGTTATTCCTAGTTATTATCAAGTATTTGCAGCATATTTCATATCATATTCTTCTATTGTGCAAGTTATTTCATAACACTCCTCTTCTATTACTGGCACCAACTGGAGTTGCAACATTCAACATAGGAGCATCCACATTTCATTCAAAACTCTGAATCCCAATAAGATATTTTTCTCAATTGGAAGGAGCGAGGCTCACAAGTTTTCAAGAAGAAATAACACACATCAAGTACATTTTAATTGATGAAATGAGCTTCATTGGTCAAAACTTGCTAGAGAACATAGATTCTTGACTCTGACAAGCATTCCCACAAAATGCAAATCGTAACTTTGTAGGTAGATATAGATTCATGATTAACCAAATTAATTATTGGATATTTTAAGACAAAAAATATATGTATATGAAAAATATGTAGCTATAAAGTTATATAGTATTGGAAATAACTGTTATCAATTTTCTATCAGGCATATCTATCATTTTTGTTGGAGATTTGGGTCAGTTGTCTCCTGTTAATGACAAGCCAACATATGACATCTATAGACGAGCTAAGTTGTTATGGGAAGAATTCAAAACTGTGGTTACTCTGGATAAAATATTCATACAAGATAGACAAAACATCCACCAACAAAGATTTCGTCAACTTTTGAAAAATATGAGAGATGCAAACCCCACAATTGATGATTGTAAATTGCTTATGACAAGAACCATTATTACATTAGATGCAACAAGCAACGAGGAGTTTGATAGTGGTGTTCATCTATTCTCCACAAATGAAAATTTTAATAACCATAACAAGAAAATGCTATACTCATTGAAGCATCCTATTGCACGTAGTGTTGCAACAAAATCAGGAAGTAGTAATGTAGTAGAAGAATGCTCAAATGATGAGCTGGATCTAGAATTATCGATATGTAAAGATGCTAGGGTCATGTTAACCTCAAATCTATTGATACAAGTAGGTCTTGTAAATGGAGCTTTAGGATATATACGAAAGATTGTATACAAACCTGGAACTGCTCCACCAGAACCACCAACATATGTAATGACCGAGTTTGACAGCTATTCAGGAATACCATTTGATGATCGTAACCCAAATACAATTCCAATTACAACAATATAGAGGGGCAAAACAATCCAAATTCCGTTAAGGTTGGCTTGGGAATTGACAATTCATAAATCACAGGGTATGATTCTATCAAAAGCTACTGTTGATATAGGACCAAGAGAAAGAACATGATTGACATTTGTAGCTATATCCTGTGTAAAATCCCTGGAAGGCTTAAGAATTATGCCACCGTTCACTTATGGCCGTTATGAGAAAATGAAAAAGGGTAGACAACTCGCCAAGAGAAAGGTTGAAGAAAATAGACTAAATTTTTTATAAGATAATTGATGTAACATGCATATTTTCTTCAATTTTGTTTCCATGAGTGTCAAATTTGAAAATGTAATATATTTGTATAATCTTTAGTTTTATGCTACATTACATTCTTCTACTGTATTAAAAATTCAACAAATTATAAATATTTCCATTTACTCTTCCATTTTTATGGCCATCTTCGAATTCTATTGAATAATATTTTTCTTATATAATGATGACGCAGGCATGCATCCTACCAACAATCCATATGATTGCCCAATTGCTGGAAAAAATGAACCTCCTACAAGAACCATTCCTATTGCAGCATTGAATCCGTACCAAAATAGATGGTCAATAACGATGAGTCACTACAAAGGGTCAACTTCATCATTTTAATAATGCAAAAGGAGATGGAAATTTTTTTAGTTTTGACTTGGTTGATTTAGATGGTGGTGAAATAAGAGTAACATGTTTTAATGCAGTTGCATAACAATTTTATGATTGCTTAGAAACTGGGAAAGTGTTTATCATCTCAAAAGGGAGACTCAAACTTGCACAAAAGAGTTTCAACCATTTAAAGAATGCATGGGAAATTTTATTAGAAAGTAATCTGATAGTTGGGTTGTGTTTGGAGGAGGACAGCTTTATACCAAAACAACAATTCCATTTTACACCAATAAGTGAAATTGAGAACATGAAAAACAATTCTATGGTTGATATCATTGGTGTTGTTTTGTCAATCGACACACCAAACACAATATTTAGAAAGAATGCCACACAAACTCAAAAAATAACCCTTCAACTCAAAGACATGTCAAGTTATATGGTGGAATTAACAATGTGGGGTGGTTTCTGCAATTAGGAAGGCCAACAACTCCAATAAATGTGTGATTTAGGAACTTTCCCCTTTCTTGCTATAAAGGCTGGATGAATTAGTGATTTTGGTGGAAAAATTGTGGGAAAATTACTACAACCCAACTACTTATAAATCCAGGTCTTCCAAAGTCACAATGATTGAGATTTTGGTTTGATACGGAAGGGAAGAATCTCCATGCTCATTCTATTACAAAGGAAATCTCATCTGTAATAGAAGACAAAATGTTAAAAAGTGTCACACAAATAGAGGATGAGGAACTTGGTAAATCTGATAAACCTTATTGGATAGTGATAAAAGCTACCTTATCTTTCATAAAGGTAGAAATTTTTTGTTATACAACTTGCCCCTTGAAAATTGGAGGTAGGCAATGCAAAAAGAATGTAAACATTAATGGAAATGGTAATTGGTATTGTGGAAGATGTGATAAAAGTTTCCCAGAATATTATTATAGATATATACTTCAATGCAAAGTGCAAGACCATACTGCTTTCACTTGGATTATTGCTTTTGAAGAAGCGACAAAAGAAATTATGGGTGTTACAGTAAAAAAATTGAACATTTTGAAGCATGGAGAATAAGGTGATGTTAAGTTTGGACACATTATACAAAAGGTCCTTTTCAACAAATACATATTTAAACTTCAAGTGAAAAGAAAGACTTATAATGATGAATATAGGATTAAGTGCATTGTCATAAAAATAAAAAAGTTTGATTATTCATCTAAGAGCAAAGCTTTATTAGATTCAATTGTAAAGCTCTAGGTTTCATTGCATTCAAATGCTTGAATGGATATCTTGTTAGCAATGTTTTCAAACATTTCAAATAAACTCAGTGGATATGCCTAAGTTAGTTGATGTGATTTTTTCCGTTGTATTGTTCTTAGTTGTTTTTAATAGTAAATCTAACGATTTATGAAAATTTATGAATTGATAATAATACATGAGTTGTAAGATTGTTCCATTATTTTTTGAATATTGTTGAAAAGTTTTTACCAGTGCATAAATGTTTAACTAAGTGAAACTATTTCTTTAAACAAATTGAAAGTATTTGTGTTCTAATTAAATGGAAATGGTTGATGTTGATGTTATGTTTTGTTATATACAAGTTGGTATGATTTTAAGTTAATCTTTATAAAATCTAAAATCAGATACTTACAAAGCTACTGTTAATCAAAACATTAAATTATAAGTTTGGGGAGGAATTCCAATAAATTTTAATGTGTAGCCTTATATATGGGAATTGAAATAAACAATGATAGAAACTATAATGAAATCATATATATTACTTTTGAAATTAATGTTAATGAAGATGTAAGCATTTTTCTCAGTGCAATAGGCGCCTTGATAATGATAACTCTCGGCGTATTTTATATATATTATTAATTAATATATGTATGCTAGTTATATTTATAAAAGATATATTGAAGTTTTCAACTATAAAAATGAAATATAAATAACATATTTAAATAAATATATTCAAATTTATGAGATGTGATAAGAAAAAATATTAGTTAATATAAAATTATCAAAAATAAATTTAAATATTAAAATAATTGTACAATGTAAAATTATTAAAAATTATTTAGAAGTTAGTGAAATATAAATACAACATATTTATTAAATAAATATATTCAAATTTATGAAATATATAAAAAAATATAAAATTATTTAAAATAAATTTAAATATTAAAATGATTGTAAAAAATCAAGCTAACATATTTTTTTTTTGTATTAAGTATAGAGAGATCATTACATAGTGCATTAGAGTAATTGCATCAATATCAAGCCTCTAGGAAGCCTTGCATATGCTAACACATCCTATTGCCCCAAATTACAAAATATACATATCCCACACTGCCCTTGAAACAACATAATATACACCACAAAAAAGATTGTTTCAAGTACCACCCCAAAAGATTTACAAATATACATGTACCCTGTGGTTACATATATGCATCTGTAAAAGGTTCAACATATGTACCAGACCTGTTACCATTGATAACCAAAAAGACCAAAAAGGGGGATCCAAGGCTAGTTCCTAGAGGGACTGGACTGAATTGTCAGAATCTCCAAGAGACACCAGCGTCTCTGCAACAACCATCTCCTCCATTGAAAGACTGACATCTCTATTATTTTTCCCTTCCATTAGCACAATTACCACCTCTTTGATTTTTCTCTTGTCAGGGTTGTTCTTTTGCTCTTCTTTTAGTTCCTCCCTAAAGGCCTATAGAGCCCTTAGGAAAACATCCGCCCCAGGATGACCTTGCCACATGTGCCCATATCTAGCTTCCAAGATATCAATGGTTATTTCTTTGTTTTCCAGGTATTTCCAGAACTTGTCCTTCGTGAGCTCCACTGTGATGAAGACCTGCATAGCAACATTGTAAAAGATAAGTCCCTTATAGGACTTAGTAAGCAATCTCTTCCTTCCTTGAAATCTGTCCTCATTCCAAGCTTTCCAAATTGCCCACAAAATTTCAGTTGAAAGAATATGCTAGAATAAAGCACTAGTTTTGCTCATTTTGATATTTTGAATGAAAATGATTTTCTTAGGGAGTGGACCCCCATTTTTCCCCCATATATTTTGTGAAATGCAGAACATATTCCATATTTCCTTAGAAAAAATGCAATCAAAAAATATGTGAGTTATTGATTCAGGCTTTCTACATAAACTACAAATATCAATATCAACCATTTTACTTTTAAAAGAGTTTCTGAAGGATCAAGAGCCATTTGAAATAGGCCTTTTTGGCTTCCAACTCTTTCTGCCAGTTTTTCAAAAAGATTTTCTGCCATTGGTCTTTGTTCAAGTTCATTTTCTAGGATTTATTCATGCAATCTGTTAAGTCCACTTGTTTAGTTAACATAGCATAAATTTCTTACTTTAGACTTCATTATTTTGTTACCATTTTGCCAAAGGAATTCTTTAAATTGAAGTGGATCATTTTTAGTTTCAATTGGAAGTTTTAGATGGCTACATGCCTCCCTTTGCCATCAGACCAAAGAAACTCCCTTATTGTTTTTTGTATAGCATTAATTTGGTAGTAGCTAAAAAACCACACCGAGGCAAAGTAAATGTTGTAAAAGAACAATATTTTTTGACAAATTTGGAACCTTCCAGCAAATGAAAGGTATTGATTGTTCCATTTTGTCAACTTCTTCTCAATCTTGTCTCTGATCCAACACCACATTTCTTTTAAATTAGGCTCAACAACAAATGGGATACCTAGGTATCTCACCAGCTTCTGGGGTCCCCTCCATTGGATGCCATATCTGTTGAGCCAATCTAGAGGCTTGTCCTTCCAACCCAAAAGGCAAGACTTAGTAGGGGCAACTTTTTCCCCGGAAGCAAGACAAAAGGTCTCCAACTTCCCCATTAAAATTGCAAAGTTATCTTCATTTAGATGTAGAAGAATGGAAGTATCATCAACAAACTAAAGGTTGATGAGCTCATTATTGTCAGGTAGCCTGATACCTCTCACCTTTGGGACCAATGAAGTATCCCTTAAGACATAGTGAAGTGCATAAGGGGCAATTAAAAATAGGGCTGGTGCAAGTGGGAAACCTTTCCTTATTGATCTCCCAAGCGAGATATCATGTGAAAGAACTCCATTGACCTCCACTTGTGTAGATGCATCCTGGAAGAGAGATTTAACCATAGAACAAAATGTCTTTAGGAATCCAAATGCCTCTAGTACAAGGAGCACAAAATCCCATTCAATCCTATCATAGGCTTTTTCAAAATCCAATAAAAGCATTGTTGCATCTTGCCTTATGAGCTTTGCCCAATTCATGGCCTCCCAACTTGTTATAAGGTTTTCCAAGATATATCTCCCCTTAATGAACCCAGTTTGAGTAGAATTGATGATATTGGGTAGGATGCTAGCCAACCTTTCAGCAAGTACCTTGGCCAGGATTTTATAAGAAACATTCAAGAGTGTAATGGGCCGCCAGTTCTTGACAAGGGTTTTACCCCCTTCTTTTGGGATCAACTTAATGATTCCTTTATTGATATTTTTGCCAAGGGTGCCATTCTCAATGGCCTCCTTATATACCTGATAGAAATCTTCACTTGCCTAGCCTATGAAGGTCTTGTAGAATTATGCAGGGAGACCGTATGGTCCTGGAGACTTATCATTTTTGAGGGAGGGAATGGCTCTTCTTATATCCTCCTTAGATATCTCTCTGTCTAGCTCTGCATCTGTCTCATCACTAGTCCTTTTAGGTATGATCTTCTTAATACAATCTCTAGCATGAGAGAAGGGCTCATTATCCCCTTTGAGGTGAAAAGGTTCTGATAGAAGAGAAAAAACTGCTATCTTATCTCCTCTTGCTCTACTAGAATACTGCCATTTGCATTAATCTGATCAATTTGTTTTCTGGCATGTTTTTCTTTTAGATATCTAAAGAAGAACTTTGTCCCTTTGTCCCCATTCTCAAGCCAATTCATTTTGACTCTAACTTTCATTCCCCGAATCTTATTGGTTTGGAGTCTCCTTAGTTTGTCTCTGGCTAAAGCAAGCTTATCAATTAGGAGATTATCAGTAGGGTTAGCTTGGACTTCTTATTCTGCTTGGTAAAGATTATCCTGCAAGAGAGACTCTTTCTTTCTTCTATTCTTGGCCTTCTTCCTCCCTATAGTCTGAAAGAGGATCTTCCATCCTTGAACATTCAGGTCCCACCGCTCAATGGGGGATAAAGTTCTATGCAACCACTTATTGATTAACCTGAGAGAAGTTATGGCATTTTTGCAATCATCATCTTTGAGGAGGCTAGTGTTGAGACATAACCCATTTTTAGAGCCAACAATTGTTGTTGCTTCTTTCTTGAACAAAAACTTATCCCTTATTGGGTGATGGTCGGAGAGAGAGTAGGGGGTGACCTCCACTTTGCAGCCTTCTTTGATTAGAGCAGCCGAGAAGAAGGCCCTATTAATATAAAATTTGTCAAGCATGTAGAGTACTCTCCTCCCTCCTCTTTGAAAGTTACACCAAGTGTACCAAATATCTTTGCAATCTTTCTTTTGGCCTTGAATGGGGTCTTCAAGATTTAACTTGGATTTTAGCCTTAGCCAATAGAATCTCTCAGTCTCTTTCCATTCATGACCAACTCCTCCCCATTTGTCTTCCCCTTTTAGAATAAAGTTAAAGTCTCCCCCTATAATCTAAGGGATGTCTTGTAGATTAAACACCCATTTCCAAAGAAGCACTCTGTCTTTATAATCATTAGGTGCATAGACCGAACATATGCCAAACCAATCATCTTTCCTCTTCAAGATTGTTCAAGTAGCCTGATTATAGGGGGAAACTCTAAAAGTTTCCACATACTGAGCCCATTTGTTGGCCATTAGTATTACAACCCCACCCTTACCTTTTTCATGATTGGCAACAAACTGAGAAGCATCCTTCCAAATTACCCTTAGGCTAGTTTCCATTATTTTGTTCATTAGATGAGGGTCTTTTGTCACACCTAAAGTTATCAAAACATTTAGGTAGTCTATTTTCTGCCTCTATTCTTTTTGTAGTGGGTGGAAGATCACCCCACTAAGTTTATTTCTTTTATCTTTCAAGAAGTGATTAGTGTCTCTCTCCTCTTGTTGTTTGGCACTATCCATTCCTTTCTTTTTTTTGTATCTCTTAGTTTTTTTAACTAGCACCTCCATAGGAACTCCTCCCCCATTAGTGGTTTCCCTAGTAGAAAATATCGCTTGGTCATCTGTAGAATCCATGCTCGACTAGGAGGCAAACCCATCAGAACTGAGCACTCCATCAAGAGAGTTGGGTGTTAACAATGCAAGATTTGGAATATGAATTTCATCCACCTTCTCATTCCCATTCACAAAGGAAATAGTATTGAAATCCAAGTGTGGCCTCTAATCTTTCTCAACTCCAACAGACTGAGGGGTTTCCACTTTCTTCATCTCTCTATCTAAATTCAAATTCTCTAAGCTCTCAATATCTTTAGAGGGGAAATATCCTTGCTTCTCAGAGATTAAGTCTCCTTTACCGTGATGAGAGCAAACAACTTGTGTTTCCTCAATCCCACCTACATTATCCTCTTCTCTAAAACATTTATCATTGAAAGAGTAGATTTCTTTTATAATGTTTTTATTATTTTCTTCAGGCCGCTTCAGTTGTCTAAGTTTCTGTAATGCCAATTGTTGTGCATTAAGTTTGCCATTGTTTGGAGGTTCATTCAATTCATCTTGTCAGGAAGGTGAATTACATTCATTCCTATTGTTGGTATCCATCCCCTCGGTGCTATTGTTTGCCAAGGTTATGTCCATTTCCTGTATTAGAGATGCCAATGTGCTATCTTTAATTCGGGTGGTATCATTCCTGTCAACTTTAGGATCATTGCCTTCTTTAATATGTTTATCTAACTCCGGGGTAAGGCTACATTCCTCAGTCTTCCCCAAATTATTTTCAGCCCTCCCATTCTCTAGCGGGGGTTGCTTTTTAGAGTTATTAACGCCATAGGCAGAGGATTTATTAGTCTTATTTTTTATTAGAGGACAATTTCTTCTAATGTGTCCCTCCCGATGACAAAGATAGTAGGCATTAAGTCCACCGAGGGTTTCCAATGCACAAGTTATAATTCCAAACTTAAGTTTAATTTCAAGAATTTGTGGGAGATCCATTCTAGGGGTTAATGAAACCAAAACCCTCGCATCTGAATGTGGGAGAGGAGACTTAGTCTCTTCAATTCTCAAAACTTTGCCATATGGTTCGATCATCAATGGAAAAAACTTCCATAAATGAGGGGAACATGCTTAATTACCAACCAACAGGGGCTGGACAAAGCCAACACCTCCTCTTCCAATGCCTCTGGGTGCCATGCCAGGGAACGAAAAGTAACTTTCTCGATGTTCCAAAATTGTTTGTTAATTATTTCTCGCTGAGATTTAGGGTTATTGAAAAAATTACAAATAGGCCTTTTTGAACCATGCGACAATAATAGAAATGAAACCCTAGTTTCCATTCCCAAACATTTTTAAACCATTCATCCATATATTTCCTAGCCGAGACCCTATTGGAGTCCACGACCGCAAAGAAAATTGTAGATTTTGAAAGTTTTAAATCTTCCTTAGAAATTGCTTCATCTAATGCTTCGTTCAGAACCAACATAGATTTCAAGAGGGGAGCTGAGCATTGCTTACCTTGTCCCTCTTCTCCATCCTCCAACAAAGAATCACCTAGTTCAGCCACAAACTTTGCACCCTGGGGAAGCCGACTTTGTTTGCCTACAACAATATCCCGTAATGACTTGGAAGAATGGTTAACTACACCGCCAGAAGCTGGGCTATTTAGGGGATTTTTTGGGGGATCCGTATCCCCCTCCATCATTTCCTTACACCACAGCCAACCCACACATGCATAGATTCGACCAAGGCGACCGATGGGAGGAGCTCGTCACACCCACAACACACCAGATCTTCTCAATAAATCCCCCCCGTCCGGAGGAGTACTGACGTACACGGGGAAATTATACAAGATCGTGGAGGAGGGTCGAGCCTCCTCCACGAGCGTCCGAGGACACCCACACACCAGGTATTCACACACGGCCAAAAGTTGCAGAGCCCTATCGATGCCTTTCTTCGGAGCCCTTTTCTTTTTTTTCACCTCATCTAAGTTACTTCTACATAGCAGCCTAACATATTATTTAATATAAAATTACTAAAAATAAATATAAATGTTAAAATAATTATACAAATTTAATCATAACTATATAATATTAGTATGTAATAGTTACACATCAGAGATGAGTGGATGCTAAGAATACAGCATAACTGTCGTGCTAGGGCCGACCTATCACCTTTAGCTGCGCGAAATCCGGAGCCGTTATCACACCTCCTCTGATAAATAGCATAAGCCCTTTCTTTCTTTAAAATGGCATCCCTGCAGTGATTGTGAAAGCCTGAGTAGATAAAGTGGACATTTAGAACAGCATTGTCACTTTCCATCTCCCAAGCTTTTTTTGTATATGAAAAAAGTAGGTACCTGTGTGATTCTTTCTTCCAACAATGGCGGCAAACCCTAATTCTGACAAAAACCCCTCTCTTTTTCTTCTACCCAATTCATCTACCTCCCCTTCAAACCTCGAATGCCTGCAAATCAACATGATCTCTGGGCAGAAAACGAAGACTGTTTTCACAAACCCCTCTGTTAATGAAAACATCTTCCTGAAGGGGCACGCCTGCGTTTCTTACGGATCTCTGGTACTAATCCTCGGAGGGCATTCTTCGGCGAACAGAGAAGCTACAGACGGTGTGCACATCTTCAACACGGTGACTAAAGAGTGGCTTCGCGGGCCAAACATGATGGTTAAGAGAAGCGGTTTTGCATGCGGTGTAATCGGAAACCGCCTTTACATCGCAGGTGGTTTTGGAGGATCTACCAGCGGCCATCGTAAAGAAACCGATGTGTACGATTTCGAAACGAAAGAATTGTGGGCGGTTTCAGAAATGCCGGTTTCCGTGGTGATAGACATCTTCTTTGTTCATTTCGACAAGCTGTTTGTTCGAGGTTGGGTAAGAGAAGGAAACGCCAAGGATCCGCTAAAATATTTTTCATATTGCCCGCTGAAAAACGCATGGCAAAAGGATTCATGGCTGCGCAAGGTTCTTAAGAAATTTCCTCCCATGACTCGCAATAAATTTGCAGTCACAAAAGATAATGAAGTTTACATGGTAGAGCAGTCGCCTGAAGTGCCTCGGGCGGTGAAATCTAAGCCTTCGTTTCTCATCGTGTCGAATCTGGACAAGCACAGTTTGAAATGGAAAAGGGTTTATGGTATGCTGGATACCGAGGTTCCTCGTCACTGTAAATGTACCCTAGACAAGGAAGTGCGGTTTCTTGTAATGGGGAAAAGTGTGGTTGTTCTGATGCATGACACATATCCGGACGAGGGAGGAGTTACACCGCTTATACCTGAGATAACAGAAGTGTCTTTGCTGTGCCCTTCCACATGGTCTGCGGCCATTGTTAATGGCTAACGAACCAGGGTTTCAAATGGCTCGATATCCAGCTATCGTGGATTCCAAACTTTGTTTATCGTTGAAGGTTAAATTAGAAAATAGGTATGTAAACAATAGTTGATTTAGTCGATTACGGGCTCTAGATGCTACTGTAAATTGATGAAACTTTATATAAATTTTGGCTGTTTTCCAGATTCTAATTTAGCTGTACATTTGGTGGTGTTTATACATATCCGTTTTTCTAGCTTTTGTTGTCATTTCAAAGTTTCTGGCAGAGAGATTTCTAATCTGAAAATCAAAGTTAAAAGGAAATTTTTGTATTAATCCTGTAAGCAGATCTATGAATATTAAACAAGAATCACATCTCTACTTTCGAATTGTAAATTCTTCTAAATCTCAGATTTTATCGGCGCAGATGGTATGATCCAATGGCGAAGCTTTGCGTGAAAAGCTATTTTTAGTTTTTAAGAATTCCATGAAATTTTTGTTACTAGTAAACTGAATCCTTGTCGTAATCTTCTTTGCAAAGAATGCGCTGCGTGGTCGTTTCATTTTTATTTTTCATTCTTTTTTTAAGACTTCTGCTTTATGGAAACGCTTTCCGCGCGATGCGGTAGAGTCCGGTACTGAGCGCACGCAATTCAATACACGGTGGACATTTAAGGTGCGCAGTTTGAGATCGTAATGAAAACAGAAAGCGCGTTTTACATTTAATACCAGAGGTATTGTAACGAGTCACGACTTTCTGTGTTTCATGACATTCTTTCAAGGAATTTAAAGTACATTTTTCTATCAGACATTGGGGAGATTCAGAGATTAGCTAGTGTGATGTATCCATTTGTTTTCTGTTTATCCTGACATCGTTTTCAGTCTGTTTTCAAGTCGTTTTTGTCTGAGAATACTCTCGTGGAATTTTAAGGGAGACTATTTCTCCATTTTCCCTCCAACCAGGAATTCAAATCTGCATATTGTTTTCACGAGATTTTGACGGGGAATGACAGCGAATTTAGGAGTATAATTCTGAGATTTTCCAGGACAGTGATAACTTCGAATTTGGTTCTGACCGTCCTCATATCTTCCGATTTTGATTCTGACATGTAAACCAGTCCTCTACAATATCCTCTCAATCAATGTCTTGTTGGAGGTGATTTCCTTTGTGTAAAGAACGGTACTGTGTACTATACTTATCGATGACAATAAAAATAGTTTAGGTAAAGACTAACGAGGATTTTGAACTTGGGATGAAAAACTTGTAGCACTAGGAACGATCTTTTCGAGATTATTTTCTAAAAGGATTTGAAAAAAAAAATAGTTTGTTTCTAAAACGGAGAATGTGTAGATGTTCCTTTTAATAATGCTTTCAAGTGGTAGGTGTTTTCATGTTGGAATATCTTGACGAGGTTCACTTATTCTATTGTTTCTAGATGTGCTTTCCCTCATCAAATGTTTTATTTGAAGACAATTCGCGTAAAAGCAAAATGTATATTTTGGATTTGTGAATGTTTAAGAAATAAATTAAATTAACCTTTTTTTATATTTGTTTCTATTTTTTCTTTCCATTTTTTAATAAAATATTATTAATACTATTCATTTCATTATTTTTTGTCTTCAAAATTTTGTTTTTCCTTTCAAATAATTTTAACAACAATTTTAGTGTTGGTGATATCATTTTCATTAAGGGTGTTGTTGAGATTGCTGATAAATGTCATTCACCTTATAATATTTTAACATTTAAAAATAGACAATAGGAAAATTGTAGAAGGTAGGAATTTGAGTAAATTGTCAAGAAGGATGTTCTTGTAGGAAAAATGCATTGTACTAGCTAATTGCATAAACCCATGATGTGGACAATCAAATTCTTTACCCTTCATACTATTATCTTCACAATTTAGTTCTCCTTTCTTATTGTAGATATTTCAATTTTGACATTACACTTTTAAACTAATTTCTCATAATCAATTAAATATTATATTATTTAATTATTTATTCCATTTTATCTCATAATTAATTATCCCATTTTCCCTCCTAAAATTAATTAAATATTGTACTATTTAATTAAATATTTTAATTAATTATTTCATCTCTTTTCTAAATTAATTACTTTATATCCGGATCTATGAAAAAGGGGACCTCATCCCCAACATAAAT
This sequence comes from Sequoia sempervirens, assembly GCA_007258455.2. Taxonomy (NCBI): domain Eukaryota; kingdom Viridiplantae; phylum Streptophyta; class Pinopsida; order Cupressales; family Cupressaceae; genus Sequoia; species Sequoia sempervirens. Next base: position 153,460 of record VDFB02333302.1, on the reverse strand, counting down.
GCTCAACAATTACACTCCACTGGGGTTTGAACCTTGATGGCAAGAATAACAACACAACTTAACCATCACACCATGCCACTATTATCTATCTTATTCTTCTAAGGTTAAATTATTTAATGTAACCTTAGTTTTTCCTCTCAAAAGCCACTAATTAATTAGTCTTAAATTAATTAATTAAATCATCTTTCAATAATATCCACTTAGCCTTTTTCTTCAATTTTAAAAATTTCCAATGCCACATGTTATTCCCCCTCACATACTTGCTTCCTCATCTCTCCAATAAATTCTCACCTCCATCTCATTAAATCCATTAAACACAAACATCACTTTTTGAGTTGACTTTGTATTGGGCTATCTCTCTCCTCTCCATAAAATCCAATTTTAAATTCTACCTCTATTCTATACAATCATTGTCATCTAAGCTCACACTCTCTTTAATCCCCTACATGGCACTTGCCCTCTTCCTCTTGCTTGAGAGCATCTCTCAACATGAGCCATTGATCTTTCCCTCCATCCATTTAAGCCTACTTTTATAAATAAAAGCTCTCTCTCCATTTCTCATCTGGTCTTGGGTTATAACTAGATTATGTTGGAATTCTTCTTAAGCAATCTACATAGCAAGTTAGAGAGCATATCAATAAGCTTCTTGGGTGCAAAGCTTATTTAGCTCAACCATGGAGATGAAAATGCATTGAGGTATAATCATATGCTTTGCTTGTTATTTTCTTGACTTCATTTTGGCATGCCTGGTGGGACCCACGTCCCTTTTTCTAACATTTGTATGAATTTTTGTTGAGTTTTTGAGTTGCAAGTTCCATATTCACGCTCAGCTCTACAAAACCGTGCTTATGCAATGGCACGAAGTGCTTCTGTCATGATTTTGATGCTTGTGTCATGTCAAATTACACTTTTATGACAATTTTTGGTGCTTGTGCAACGACATTCACCACTTCTAGTTCACAATACTGCGCTTTTGTTTCTATGTAGTTTTTTTTTGTTTTGAAGCTAACACTCATTTTTCTTTAGAAGTCTTTAGGGTTTTTGTGGGTTGTTTGCAGGTTCTAACCGGTTTCATATTTCTAACCTACAACTAGCCTAAGGTTTCTTTCCAACATTCATTTTTACACCTACATTAGGATTTTAATTATAAACTTCAAAAAGAACAAAAAAGTTTCTTTTCTTTAAGGGTTTTCTTGTTTACACTAACAATATTTTCAAAGTTTTAAAGAGTATTTTACTTGGTTAGAGTGCATTTGCATCTTTTTTTTGTTAACCCTATATTGTAGACCTCCACCACTGTAAAATATTGAATGCAACAAAAAGGGATCACTTTTGTGTGCATGTGACATTTGATGTTATTAATCTTAACAATTTTTTTAAAAGTTTAGTAGTTTAGAAAATAGATTAAGAGTGCTACAATTATTGTCCTTGTTGTATCTTCAAATTTTGAGTGCATGCATTTCAAATTACTCATCCAAGTTCAAGTTTAGCTAATTTCAAATAAGTGGCCACTTATGACCCTTTTTTATCTCTCATTTTCATAGACTTACCCACACCTTGTCATTATATTTGCACTTTGTTTGGAATGCTCTTCCTCTTCCAATTAGCTTAGGGGGTTTCTTTGTCCTCAACATCAAGTTCTCTCTAGATCTATTTTAGCTACTTCTATCTTGAGTTCTTCTTCTTCTTGGGCCAACATCGCCCTTTTGGGTTTTTAAGGGAAATCTATAGCCTTATGGTTTTTATTAGAAATAAAGCACCTCAAGGGCTTCCAATCTCCAAAATATTAATGTCATCATCCCTTGCCTCTGAATCCTCCCCTTCCTCTAGAGTCAATCTTTATATTCTTGCCTTCTAGCTCTTCATTCATGGTAGGTTCTAAAAAAATATCTTAGTTTATTTTAATTGCTATCATCGCTTTTACTCACTATTTGATTTGTTTGGCTCAATTTCTCCTCTACCCTTAAGGAATATTTGTAAGCCTCGCCTATAGTTGGTCTCGAAGTTGAAACTTTAGTCCATTCACATATTAGACTACTACTTGCCCTTCATCATCTTGTATATTCATATGAATTTGAAGCCTCATTAACTATTTGACATAAATCTACACTAAATGATCTATTAGTTTGAAATTATGAATTCTTTAAATATTTTTTGTTGGTGATAGGAAGGAAATAATTGAGCTCTTAGATGTCTCAACATCTTAGGCCAAAGTTTTTTTTTCTTTTCCTTGTCTTCTTCTCAACCTTTGTATGTTTTCCACTATAGAGTTGCATACAACTTCAACTTGGAGAATGATTTTCTCATTTTCAATCATCTTCGTCCACATATTCCATCTCAAAGTACTTCTACAATTACTAGATCTAGTCTAGGAATATATAAAGGTTGATATTGCCTTTAAAATATGAAATATCCATCTTTACTTTGGAACTTTATTCAATCAATGATTTAATAAGTCTCTCCATAGGGTCATATACCCTAGTAACATTTACTACTTTATCTAGTTCCTCTTCAAACTCATTTGATTGTAATTTTATCCTCAAGGGCCTCTAACTTTTCAACCCCTTAACCATTGTGTGTTTGGGGGCCTCCATTCCTCCTACCCCTTCTTCCCTAGTTTACATAAACTCCCCTCTAGGCTATTGCAAAATGCTTAGATACCAAAAAAATAATGCAAGTAAAGCCTCCAGTCTTGTAAATTAATTCTCATAGAAGACTAAGGATATTATTACACATATGAATTCAAAAATATAAACTAAGTAATGAATAGAGATATTTTTTCAATGATAGAGAACAAAAAAATGAAGTTAAAATTGTGGTATTATAATTTTATCATAGATCAAATAGAATATCATAAATTATGACATAATTTGTGTATAATCGATTCCCTTCTATCTCCAACCCAACACCTACCTAAAGTAAATCTATTATTTCCTATTGTGTGCAATGTGATTTCCTACCCTAAAAGGTGCAAAACACAAAGAAATGCAAAGGAGAAACACACACAACACCACCTCAAGATAAGCCTAGTTTAACTTGAACAAAACAAAGATTAAAGCAAGAGATATACCTTGTCCAAGTGATCCTTTTGGTTGGCCCTTTGATGTAGATTAGATGTTTCCTCCTTGATGGCAAGGGTGCTAAATGATATGCAAAATTCTCTAGATTGTATGGAGGATGCAATAATAGATGTGGTTGTTTTGATAGATGTATGAAATGAATGCAATGGAAGCTTGAAGAATGCAACAATGGTGGCTAAGAATGCAAGTGCTTGAGATTTGAATTGCTTGAAGGCTTGAATGTGATGATTGCATGTTGTTCTGAGAGAAATGAGACAAAATGCTCTATTTTAGGGGAAGAGTCTCTAGAGATTGAATGGCTAGGATTTAGCCAACATGGGCAAGATGGAAGGTTGTGGTGAGTTGAGGACTCACAAGTCCTCACATCTTGCCATGTGGAAAGGGAGGTGGAAAAATGACATGTGAGGTGAAGAGAGGACATGTGAGGTGGAGGTACTTGCAAGTACCTTGGGATTAGGGGAAGATTTCCTCAAAAAGAAGTTCTTGTCCGCATGTGGAATGATGGTGACAAGTGAGGAATTTTAGAATTTCTCACTTAATCATCATGGGAAAGAGAGAAGTGGTTGGGGAAATAAATGTGAATTTTAAATTCACATGATTGGAAGTACCTTGAGGATAAGACAAGGTCTTCATAAAGGAAGTCCTTGTCCCATGTGAGTGATGTGACTTATGAGAGGATTTAGAATTTCCAAACAACCTTCATGGGGAAGAGGGGAGCATTGAATGAATAAATGTGAATTTTTAATTCACATGGGGAAGAGGTTATGGCTTAATAAAGAAAGCACCTATGAAAGGTTGACTTGGAGAACATACCAGAAGTAGCACGAGGATTAGATTAAGGTTGTGCAAACAGGTGATTAAGAAGATTAATGAAGGATTAAAGACAAGTTGCCAAATATGGAGGATGTGACATTAATCCTAATTAAACTGTGCACATCCTAATCGTGGATTAATTAAATTAATCCAGATTAGAAGAGGGTTATGGAGGATGTGACAAGGAGAGAGAAAAGAGGGAATTTAAAATTGATTTAAATTCAAAAAGGTTAAATGACTAAATTAAATAAATTGATATATTTATTTAATTTAGAGAGGAAAGGATGAAAGGTAAAGTATTTAATTGTTAAATTAAATACTTTAGAAACCTTAGAAAAAAGGTGAAATATTAATTAAATAAATCATTTAATTAATATTGATGAAATAGATGAATAAAGGGGATGGATTTGACCATATGGGAGTGGTCAAATTTGGATGTCTACATTTTGCCCCTCTTTGAAATATTGTTAGAATAACAGTGTTTAGAAGAAAAATAAAATGCAGATGACTCTATAGAGGAAGCAACTAGAAAATGATGCCCCAACATTAGAGAAGTTGTGTGAGCTTCCCAAATGGTGGGAAATGCAAGGAGATGCCTCGGTCTCGCAAGAAAGTGACCATGACGGAGGAATGGAGGAAAATGGTAGGGTATGACCCCTCGAGAGGGTAGATGGGGAAGAAAAAGGGGCCCCAAGTGAATTCTCTCTATGAGGAAACAGAGGGTACTGTTGGATAGAGCTCAAAAAACCATGAAGATTGGCTTTTGAATGGAGTCAAACAGACACACGATGTGAAAATGGTGGCCCTGGGAAGTTAGAGGATTAGTTGAATTAAAAATAGGTTAAAATAAGGGGTAAAAATACCCTTAACTTAAAAAGTTAAAAAAGGAGGGAAATGTTATATATAGTAATTTTAGAAATTGCTATTCCTCATTTGCACACTTGGTAGTTGAGTGAGAGAGAGAGAGAAGGAGAAGGAGACGAGGATGTTGAAGGAATACGATGACGACATCGTCCACTGGGGAACAAGGTATGGCAATTCTTCCATGAGCACGCGGTTCCACACTAGGTTAGTTCCAAAACCCCCTTTGTGATTTTAAGCATTTTCTAGTGTATTTTTGAGTTTTTATGCATTTTAAAAACATGGGTTTTGGGATTGGGGTAGATTAGTGAGATAGGTAGGTGGCAAAATTTCAATGTTGCCCATTGGGTAGGCAGAATTGCCTGTTTAGAGGTAGTGGGAAAGGGGGTAGATTTTCCCAATTAGTGGGTAAATTCACCCATAAAATTAGAAAAAAGTGCTCGAAAAGGGCGGGAAGGCATGGGGGAGGGGTAGACTTGCTTGGGAATTAGGAAATCCACCCAAAAACGAGGTTAGCAGGGAAGGGGAGACTGCACCCATGACAAGGGTGACCATGCTGCCAGAAGGGTGGCCCCGCTCGAGGACGGGATCACTCGTCCTTTGGGCGGGCTCGCTTGAGGACGGGGTTGCCCATCCTCCAAACAAGTGCACCCAAGGATGGGGTTGCTCATCTTCCGGGCAAACTCGCCTAAGGACAAAGCAGGAAGAAAAAAGGGGAAACACACCCATAAAATGGGCAGGGAGGATAAATTGGGTAAATTGGGGAAATTTGTCCAAAGGGGGAAAAGTTAGTAAGAAGATAACCTAGGGCGAGAGGATGAGAAGACTGACATGTTGTGTTGTGTGGATGCAACGATTTGAGAGCCTGCGGACGTGCGAGAGGTGATCAGAGGTGTTGGAGGTGACCATAGCAGCTATGAATGGAGAGGATTACGAGGTGCTGTCGTGAGTGGGTCTTTTGCATATGCTAGGATACCCGACTGTTAGAGCACATTAGGCGATGTTGACAACTCTTATAGAGTGGTGGAGCTCTGAGACGTCGACATTCTACCTCCTGACAGGGGAGATGACCGTCACTCTGGAGGATTCTATGACTACCTATAATAGGCCGCCTGGTGAGCACGATGAGATCAAAGGGTGAGGTGCTAGATCAGACCTTATGGGTCCTTTTCGGGTGAGAGGACCTACAAGTGCAGAAAAAAGGGTTGGATGTGGATAGATGCTTGGGGTTGGAGGTACCACCACCACCACTATACCTGTGCAGATTGATTAGCGGACTGCTGATACTAGACAAAATTGGATGCTTCTATAGTCTTAGGTACATGGAGGTTATTTGACACATTGTGGAGCAAAGAGAGGGGGAGTTCACATGGGGTCCATGCGTGTTGGCTCAGCTATACCGGGATATACACATTACATAAGTGATGTTGTTACAGATATGGGCTTGGGAGCACATTAGTGTGGCCAGGCCAGGAGTGGTGGTAGGAGGGGTGCATGATCTGACACTACCAGTGGCATACTGGTATGGGACAAAGCATGGTTGGGTATGGCATTATCAGGGCTTCGATGATTTGGATGGATGGAGGAGGACGCTGGATGATCTTTGAGAGGA